>MU226779.1:3318151-3329911 GCA_018584345.1 Thuja plicata | reverse complement strand
GATCAGTTTGAATTTGATAATTGCCTGTTTGATTTAGGACTTAGGTTTAATCAAGGTTAGGGTTTCTTGATTAAATGCTGAGATTGGGGGTCTAGGGTTTAGGTGACCATTTTTAGGTGATTACAAGGAGTAGTGGTTTTCCATGATTAAGTTCCATAAGAATAGGAGGAGTAGCCAGATAGTCTTTTAATTCTTTGAAGTTGTTTTCACAATGCTCATCCCATTTGAAAGTAACACCTTTATGTAGCATTTTTTTGAAAGTTTGTGCTCTACGGCTAGTTGTGAGATAAATCTCCTTATGGACTGAAGTCTTCCTTGAAGGGTCCTCATTTGACTGATATTGTGAGGAGGTGACATTTCCAGTATAGATTTTACCTTTTCAGGGTCCACCTCAATTCCTTTGGTTGATACAATAAACCCTAAGAGTTTCCTTGATTGGACTCCAAATGCACATTTCTTTGGATTAAGTCTGAGTTGAAATTGCTCCATGCGATCTAGTATCTTTCTCATGTCTTCAATATGAGTTTCTCTTATTTTTGACTTGGCTAATGTATCATCCACATAGTCCTCCATGTTTTTGTGTATCATATTGTGGAAGATTGTTGTCATAGATCTTTAATATGTAGTGCCAACATTTTTAGTCCAAATGACATGAAGTTCCAACGAAATGTTCCCCATGCGCATGTAAATGTTGTCTTTTCTTGGTCCTCAGGAGAAATCTTTATTTTATTAAAGCCCAAGAATCCATCCATAAGAGAATAATCTAATATCCCATTGTGAGATCTATAATCCTATCAATATTTGGCAGTGGAAAATCATCTTTAGGACAAGATTTGTTTAGGTCTCTAAAGTCTGTGCAGATCCAGATAGATTTATCTATTTTAGAAATTGGTACCACATTAGAAATCCATCCTGCATAAGTGATGACTCTTATGAATCCAAATTTTAATATTTTTTCCAGCTCTTCTTTCACTAATAATGCCACATGTGGATGTATCTTCCTTAGTTTTTATCTTATGGCTTTGATTCCAGGAGCTATAAATAAGTGATGCATTATTAATTTTAGATCAAGCCCAGGCATATCTGTGTAAGACCATGCAAAGTTGATCTTATTCTCTTTGAGGAATTCAATGAGTTGTATCTTTTCTTCTTCTGATAAGGATTGCGTCAGGTGAACAAATTGAGGAGCTTTTGTTGTTCCCAAGTTAACTGGTTGTGTCAGTTCTATCAGAAGTGAAGATCTTTCCTGAAAGTGTTTAGGGAGGATATCAAGAATCTCATCTTTTGGTGCCTCTAAGAAGTTTTCACCATCAGATACATCTTTTTTTTTTACTTTTATAGAATATGATACTACCACAACATGGTTTTCATCATTAGTTCTTTTCTTCTTTTTATTTTTCAATTTGTGACTAAGAAACTCGATATCCTCCTATGTCATGTTTATGCTCATTTCATTGATGGAAGAAGGATAAGGTTCACAAGAATTTAGATAAAAGGGAAAAGTATAGTCATTGGGAAAGTTCATGATAGGAGTAGGATCTAAATTGGTCCAATCAATCAGGTTAGGGTTTACCAAGGATAATGATTTAGAGTTTGGTAAGGACAACATCATGTCAATTTCAAGGCTATTAACTGACAAGACATGCTCCATTAAGTTAGCTTCTACAATGTTTAGATCATTAAGAGTCAAATCGTCATTAATAGCATCATTGTTAGTAATATGCGGACCTAAATCTAGTGACTCATCATTTGAGCTTTCTACTCTTCTATCATCAAATTGGAACTCATATCTTGTATCCTTTGAATTTCCTATAGACCTAGCAAAGCACCAGCATCTCCAACAAAAATCCTGGGTAGTGGTATCTCATATGATTTTGGGACAACAGTAGTGTTAGGGGAAGTGTTAGAACTCTCTCCTCTCTCCAATAGAGATGCAAATTGGTGAATCACATCTACCTCAATGTCCATGGTAGTATCAGATAGGTTATCCAATTCATAATCATGTGAGTTTGTCATTTCATCATCAGATCTATTTAAGAACTCAGCAATAGTTACCTGATGTACTCTATTAGCCACTTGTAGATCAAAGTGTGGTAAGTCTAGGACATGTGAAATTGTGACCAATTTCCCCCAGTTAGGATGTACATATTTTTGTTAGGGTATTTCTTCATGAGTCTCTTCTATTTTTTGGACATCTGGAGAGTTTTATGTTGTTTCCTCTACTTCTTGGACATTAGCTTGTGGTATCAAAGGAACATGAGGCTCTTTTTGTGCTACAAAAGTAGGTACATATCTTTCTCCTTGATATTCATGATACTCAATACCAATGTGTAAAAATATTTCATATGTCCATGGTTCGATTGTTATTTCTTCTTCTTCATCCTCACTTACTTCATCAAAGATTGGACCATCTTTTGAAGTAGGGTTTTCAGAATTGTTATTGAAACCTAACCCTGTTTTGTCTTTGGTGTTTCTGAATTCCATGTGTATAGGTTCAACAAGTCCTTTTCATTTATCTCCTAAAGGTCCCTTCCCTTTATATCCCATCTGTTTGAGAAGGTCATATCCTTTACCATACTTTTCTGGGGATATCTACACATTTTTTACCTCATTTTCTCTCTGTTCTCCCTTATAGAGCCAAGCCAAGACTGCTTTATCTTCTTTTTCATCCTCTTGAAAAGTAGAGGCTCTAACCATACCAGTTGGTTTATGAATTTCTTTTTATTTTGATGTCGTAGGTGTGAAAGATGAGGAAGTTTTCCCATAAGATCTTGGAGACACGAGAATGTTAGTCAATGACAACATCATGTCTAGTTTGTATTCCCCCATACTAGTTTCTTCAAGTTTTAGTGTCTTTCCAAATCTTCTCATCACCATGTCTTTAGAAGTTTCAGTTACAGATTCTTTTGGGACTTCCTTATTGTGAGGAACCATACTATCTTCTTTAACATTGTTGCAATTATAGCTTGAGTCCATAGGAATTGTTACTTCCACCCCTTTATGTGGGAATTTGATGCACTGGTGGTAAGTAGATGGCATTGCTTGCATTTCATGTATCCAAGGTTCCCTAGTAAAATGTTATAGGCAAATGGTAGATTGAGAGCTTGACAGATCACATTTCATTCAATTGGTCCTATTCAGATTGGTAGAACAACGAGTCCTTTGGATGATATTTCTTCTTCATCGTAAGCCTTGATAGTTATCTTACTTCTTGAATCAATGGTTTGTTATGAAAGACTCAACTTATTGATTAGATTGAGAGTACATATGTTCAACCTTGTGCTTAATACATGTTTGACACGGGATTTGTGAATCAAGACTTCAATGTGAAGGGGTTGGTTATGTGGATGAGTCAAGGATTTGTCATCTTCTTCTGAAAAAGAGAGATAACATGGAGCCAATAAATGATTGACCATTGCTTGGAACTTTTCTACATCAATGTATTATTGAAGATCTTTGCCTTCTTATTTCCTGATTTATTGAAGATCTTTTCCTTCTTATTTTCAAATGCTACTTTGTTACCTGAATTATTCAACTGAGAAACACTCAATAGATTATAATTCAATCCATTTACCTAATAAGCATTTTCACATTTTATCTGGTTATTCAACATTATGGTTCCTCTACCTTCAACTGGACAAGGTGTGTCATTACCCATTCAGATTATTCTTTTGGAAGATTAGCAGAATGTAGGGCTTGTTCAAGAACTTCCCTATGCACTTAAGAGATCTTGAGAAAATAAAATATAGAAATCTGAGCTGAGGTCCTTTGTAGTTGGTTTACCAAGTTATAGTTTGCAGATGGGATAGTCTATTTGTTTTGTTGTTGTTGGTTTGGGAATGGTGACAATAGGTACTTTAGAGGATGTCGCTTTCTTGGATGAGGAGTTAGCTCCTTTGATCGTGACTTGTGCTTGGCTTCGAGTCACTGCATTTGATTGTGTTGATTTATCTTTAGCACCCTTAATAGTGATCACATTGATTGTTACATATTTAATGTCCAAAATGTTGATCACATTGGTGTTATGGGAGTATGTGTAATTCACTTCGTTTCCTTTTTCTTTAGAAGCTTCCCCTTTTTCGTAGTTAGGGAACGGTTTGTTAAATGTTGTATGATCTTCGTTAGTGGTATACCCCTCCACTTTGATTTTTCCTCCTTCAATAAGGTCTTGTATAACGTGTTTGAGTTTAAGATAGTCATTAGTCGTATGTCCTTTGTTTTTATGAAAGACACAATAGGCATTGTCATTCCACCATCTTTTTTTAACTTTCAATTCCCAAGGTTTTAAATAGGGAATCATGTGGACTTTATTATCCAAGAGTGTCTTCAAAACTGTCTCAAGAGGTTCTCCCAATGGAGTAAATTTTCTTTTAGGTCTAGTCCATGGTTTACTCTTGTTATTCTCATTGTTTGCTCTTGGTACTGTGGTTGTTTTTTATTACGGTAAAAACAGGTTTGCTCTTGGTACTCTTGGTACTGTGGTTGTTACCTTAGCTTCTTTGTTCACTTGTAATTTTTTTGTTAGATTAAACATTGTTGGTTTAGGATTAACATTTGATGCTTCTACCACTCCATCACTAACAACATTCTTATTCTTGTTCCACCATTTAGGTTTGTTGTTGTAGTTGTTAGATTTGTTATCACTTTGGAGTGTGATTTCTCCTTTCTTGAACATGGCATCTTCAGCACGGATGAAATTTTTGATCATCCTATCAAAACTTGGTGAATCTTGCATTTGCAAAGCATAGTTCATTTAGGGTACCAAGTTGTTAATAAAGATTTCCATCTTTTCTGATTTGGGTATTGCTCTTGAGTACCTTGTAAAGATTTTCCTCCACCTTTGTAAAAAAGTGTGTAAAGGATTCATCAGTTCGTTGCTTTGTGTTACAAAGGTCCATCATGGTTACATTATGTTTTATATTATAGGATTAATATTGGGAAAATCTTTGTATTAACTCCTCAAAAGACTGCATACTAGGTGTGAGTTTGGAGAACCACTCCATTGCATTTCTGCCTAAACTTCCTGGAAATAGCCTCATTAGGTAGGTAGGTTCATGCATGTACTCAATGCTTAGAGAACTAAACTCTCTAACATGGTCATGTGGATTGGTTTCTCCCATGTACTTTTCATATTTGGGTCTTTCCATGTTGGGAGGAAATGGAACCATGTTGATACTCTTGTCAAAAGGAAATGGACATATGTGTTCCAACGAGTATTGTTTTGTTGGTTTGACCTTTTCTTTCTTGAGTGTTGCAATTTTGGATTGCATTAAGGTCAATTGTTTAGTGAGAATATAAATAGGTGTTGGTACCTCTTTTTCCTTTAGTCTCTCAACATCATAGTCTTTAGGAATTCTTACCCCAAGAGAGGCTAGGTGTAGGAAATATTTCTCCTTGTCTTCACCAATAATATTTTCCAATGTCCTTTGGAATTTTCTACTTTGTTTGAGCTTGTTATACTCTTCTTCGGATACATCTTCATCACTATCTGAGTCAAACAAAGGAAAACTGATATATTTTTCTTCATGACTACTCTCTCTTTTGTTTTGGTCTTGGTCATTGTGATATTCATCAAAAGCTGCACTCCATCCCTGATGAGGAGCTTCCATTGTGGGTGAGTCTTGATCAAATAAGGGGTTGCAAGATGTCTCTCCTTGATGAAACTAAAGTAATATAGGAGGTATTTATGATTTTTCGGCAAGATATTGATTGCGTCTTGTGTAACCATGAAAGTTGGGTCTCAACTTCGTCAAAGGTTTTCCAATAGTGTCAAATAGGATCTCAAATTGTCCAAGTGTGTCCAAGTAGTAGAAGTTTGTTTCTATTTTTTGGGAGTGAATGACTCCAGTGTCAAAGGATTAGAATCCCCTAATAGTAAGCTGAGAATCAAGAGTTTTTGATAAATGAGTAGACCACATGTTTTAAGACCAATTGTGAGAATCCAAAAGGACATGTAAGGTAGACTTCTAAGAAGATTGTGAAACAACGATAGGTGGACCAGCAAGAGCAACAGGACCAGACAGAAGAGCCAAAAGGGTATCCAAAAACATGAAGTTTCTCTAAGAGGCACATGTGTAATTACCCATTGTCCCAGATGTGACTCCCTAAATGTGAGGTTTGATTTTCCAGATGTGAGCTTATATAAACTGAATGCAAGCTTTGAAATTTTGTATGCGAGCAACTTTCCTGCATGCGATCCAGGAATGACCAAAATTAATGAAGTTACCTAGATGTGAGCTAATGCAACCAGATATGACCTAAGACAGATCAAAAGTGAGCCTCTGATGGTATTTCATGTTTTTGCCAAATTTTTCTTGAAGTGGGTGAAATTTGTTCTGACAGCAAAGTTTGTCTGAGACTTTTGAGAGAGTTGTAAACAACATGTATTTCAGGGAATGAAAATTATTTCTTGTTTCAAGGAGTTTATCTTTTTAGTGAGCTTTTAGGACACATCAAGCAATTTTCTTTTGTTAAGGGTGATCAAACACTTTCCCTATTCCCTAGATTCTAAGCATAGAATGAAAATCTTCGCTCATAGACTCAAGTACACACTCACATGCTAATCAGAATACGAACATCACCAAGCACACAATGGCTCCAGTCTTGATGTTATATTATCTGAATCCAAACACAAGTGAGGGCTTAAAATGATGAGTATCTTGGGGAAATTACTATTTGCCTTGCACAAATATTATCACCCTTTCGGAAATAAACTGGGTTTGTTTTGACTACAAGTGTTTTGTAATTGTGGGCATTCATTCGCAATCGTCCCCCATAGAATTGCACAAGGCAAAATTGAGGCGTATAGCCCTATGAATACTCAAATGTGTGTAGTCTCGCAAGCAAGATTCAAGCAACTCCACTCTACACACACTCAAGCATGTTCAAGGAATAATGACAAAATTCTAGGAACAAAATTGACTACGTCTTTCGAGGCTTTGGCCTACAAGGAAGCATATTGATTATAGTGAGTTGGAAGGGTTTGCGTAAAAATTTCCTCACTTGGGTCATCCTGGGAGATTTTTTCCTCAACCGACAGGCCCTCTAATGTATTTTTAAAGCAATGAAAAGGATTGGCGAGCTTAGGAGTCTAGATTTCTGATTCTTGAAAAGAAGAAGAGCATACTCTCCTATTCCATGCCATTTTCTCCCACAAACACACCAAACATGTTCATTTCCTCAAACTTTGTAACTCAAAACTCAATGCCTCATGATGAGTCTTTGATTCTTCCGCTTGGAAAGAAGAGAAAATCCTCTAGTGAGACTAAGTGATAAGTTTAAGTTTGACTTTTAAGTTCCTATTGTAAGAAAGAACAAAGCATATGAAATCAAATTTGTCTTGTTCAATTTCCCCAAAATAAGGTGATTTGCTTTTTTATTTACTTTTCCAAAATTAGACAATTTGAGCTTGTTCTTTTTCCCATAAACTTAGTGCTTTTCTTGTTCGATTTCTATCCAAAAATTAGAAAGATTGATCTTGTTCATTTACCCACAACATTTAGTGAATAGCTTGTTCAATTACTTTCCCAAAAATTTAGAAAAGTGAGTTTGCTTTGTTCATTTCCTCAAATTCCTTATCAAATCTTAAATTGACTTGTGAGTTTCTTATTTTCCTTAAAGGAAAAGAGCATAATCCTCTGGCCAATCTACTAAGTGATGGAAAATGTATTTAGTTTTGAAAGCTTTGAACAAATAGAGTCAAGTTGAACGATTCGGCAACCTGCAAACCACAAGTTAGTAGTTGCTTTCCAACTTTTTGAGAAAAAAAGTCTCTGATAGAAACCTGCAAACAAAGGTTAGGTTGTTTGAAACACATAAATAGACATGGTCAAAAGATTAGTGGTTAGACTTCTAAATTTGCAATTCAACCAACCAGATGTGACTGCCTTTCCTGAATGCGAGCCTAAAATTCCCATATGCGATTAATAGTTCTAGATGCTAGCCTTTACACTAAAGGTGAGGAAAGATTTAGCAGATGCGAGTCTTCCCTAGATGCGATTCAGGATCCACCAGATGTGAGCTAAGAAATACTAGATGCGATGTGATTTCCTGTATGCGAGGATCTTTCCTGCATGCAAGCCTTGACAACTAAAGGCGACTCTAAACCTGAAAACAAAGAACACAAATTAGCCAAAAATGAGTAAAAATGAGGAGAAATCCGAGGATTTGCCCCACGGTGGGCGCCTAAAATGTGTGTGTATTTTTTGGATCTGCTAGCTGCAACACAACACTTCAATATGTCATTGCATTAGTGAGATAAACATGAAATATCAAAGGAAAAGCACATATACATCACTAAAATCAACATATTGCTCCCTATCTAAGAAGAGTATGGAATATGTTATAATTGCCCTCAGATTATGCATAAATCAATGACAACATCATGCTTAGAATGGAAGATTTAACTAAAATGCAAGCTAAATTAAAATGCAAGGTTCTTTTTAGTGCTTCAAATGAAAGATTATAACAATTATAAATGTTTGAGCTAAAATGCATTGAGAAATTAGGACAACATAAGTTTGCAAATGAAATTCTAAAATTAGGGGCAGCATAAGGATGCTTTCAAATTGTGAAGATTAAGGGCCAATTGAGCTCAAAATTCATTCCTTTTATAGAAGAATTTGAGAAATGAGAGGTTAGGATTGATTTGTGAAGAGAGGTGGAGATTGAATCTTTGGTGATGCATGTGAGGTGATTCAAGTGATTTAACTCTCATTGGCTAATGGATTGACTTTCCTTTTTGCAAGTGAGGAGTTGTAATTAGGATTTTATTTAATTCCTTTTAATTAATTACCTTAGCCATGTATTTAATTGATTTGATTTGATTTAATTGGCTAAACATATTAATGTAAATTAGTGATAAGATCATTTAGGAGATTAAATTTGATTTAGATGAATTATGCCAATTAATTGAAGAATTATCTTGACATAATTAGGGGTGTGATCACACTTAGGGAAAATAGGGTCTCTCGTCAGAGCAGACCAAATTAGGGTGGTTACAACTTATAGTTCTACTTTTTCAAGCTCTTGTTCTAGTTGCAACTGAAGTGAGATGGATTTATTTTATAAACCTCTTAATAAATTTTGGGTTGTAAAACTCCAATATGGATTTAAGGATCTAGCTTTAAAAACCAAGACAAATCTTCAAATTTTAGGCTTGAGATAAGTTAGGTGGCATTGGGTGAGTTTGACTCACCCCATGCCCTTTAATTCACCCTGTATTAACAATTTTGAGCTAAAATTTGAGTCAAAGGCCAATCAGGATAAGGGAATTTTGAAGATATGCACAAAAATGAGGTTTGAGAATGAAATAAATACAAGAGGTCACTCATAGTGAAATAGGGCCTATGTTTTCAAATGGTAATTGAAAAGAGTAAATAATTAAAGGGACACAACCATAATTAAAAGGGTGAGGAACACGTCCATAATTAAAGGGGTCCTTACTGAGATTTGGTTACATTGAATTAATAAAGGGCTTGGTATTTTAAATTTATATTTGATTGTGTGTGTGTGTAATTTGAATACTACAAACCTTCATAGAACACTAATATGAACAATCAATTCAAAATCAAGATAAACAACTAGTTAAGAAAATTAAAATGAAACAAATCATGAGCATTCTATGGATCTCTAGTTATAGGGAATTGAATTATGCTCTTAGCTGCAACTTTGATCCTCAAGTGACAAACTAGAAAATGAGAATTTAATATCATGCAAGATGCTATGATGAATGATGCAAATTCTATTCTAAGTGATCAAAATCACTACATTATGATGCAAATTCTCCATTATATCTTGCTCTAAATGAACTTAAGCTAAAAAGACTATAGTAACATTCCTCTAAATGCACAAACTGGAATTATGCAATTACTCTAAATGAAGATGGATGAAGGTGGATACTTTTACTCTAATTATGCATCCTATTTATAGGATTTCCCAAGGTGTAGAGGTTGAATTAGATTAACCATGATCAAGATGTAGGTTGAGTTGAGTTTGTTGATGCGCTCTGGGTGATTTTTTTACTCTCGAGGTGAAAATGGTTATTTAGATCCAGGAGCATCAATTCGAGAAAGTGAGGCGCTTTTAGAGACCTCTGGTAAGTCTACGATCTTTGCTCATGAATTTATTATTTTTATGGGATTTTAGCTCATTTTTAGATCTTTTTTAGTCACTTTTATGGAAAACACCTAGGTATTACTTGTTTCATCGCTTTTACAAAAAAAATGTCGATTACATGGTTTTTGTGTCATATTTGTAGCCTATTTTGTCACTTTTGCATTAGGGTTAGGGTTTATTTTACATCATTATCACACATTGTTGCATCACTTATGCAATGTTTTACGCCGCTTTTAAATTTAGTTTGATTTTGCCCTATTTTGTGTCGCTTACACAAGATGAAATGTCTCTTTTGAAGTTTTGTCTCACCTATGCATTTGGTTGATTTTGTGAACCAAAACATCATTTTTACCCAAAAGTTGCTCTCCTTGATTTTTGATGAAAACTCAGTTTTTTTTTTATATTTGATCTCTCAAATTTGATGATGTTGGGATATATTGATGATGTTTTGAATTCAATTTGTTTGATGTCAGTTTAATCAATTTTCTTGATGTTATTTTAATGTCAATGTGATAGGATAGATAGATGGATGATTTTTCATCCTCAAGATCTAGAGGAACAAAATTTGATGTGATCAACGACATTGTTACAAATCTTACTTCAAAAAGTAGATAATATGATGTTTTTTATTGACGCTTGATGATCAATGTGATGATTGACTGAGTGACATGTGTTTGACATGAAAACATGTTTCCTTTCAAAACCTGAATATGAGAGTTCAGTATCTTAAGTCATTGAGGATGATTCCTGCTTTGACCAGGGAGGAGAGACAGTGATTGGTTAGTGTGGTCTCTACTATTTTCTATATATGCCCTCATTCTGTGTGAATAGGGGGTTATTGACAACGTTGGCTGAGAGATGGCATTCTGATCATAACATGTTTGATTGACTGATGGGTGAGATGATGATTACTCCTCGGGATGCATATCATATTCTCTGGATCCCTGTCATGGGAAAGCTCGTATATTATGATCAAGTGTATGATGGAGACGCATGTCGAAAGGTGTTTCAATATGAAGCTATTGGTGATGAGACCATTCAGTGGAGATTTATGTGAAAAATATATGCTCCACTTCCCTCAGTTTTAGCATGTTTGATTGGTGGATTTATGATGCCCGATTGAAGAGCACACAGATTTGTAGTTGGTTGGGGCATGATTATCGAAGAGCAATTTTTACGGGAGTTGTGCTTCTATATATATGGGCTTGGGAGAACCTCTTGGTGACTAGATCGATTGCATATAGAGATCATTCTGTGGGACGACCATACCTCTATGTATAGCATAGAGTCATTTTCTAGCCTCAGTTGGGAAAGCTAGAGTATTGGCAAACATAGATTGATAACAATGACATAGTTTGCTCGCGACCATACCTTGATTATGAGATTTGGACAGAGGATCAGGATGAGATTCCCTATGTGTTTGTGTCATGATGGTTTATTAGATGCACACCTTTCATCCTTGAGTGGTTCTCCATACTCAAGTTCTGATGGGCCAAAATAATGGCCATGTTTATCTATATTTTATTGGAGTTGATGAAAACTATCAACCCACAACTCCCAAGAATCACCTGCATGCAAACCTGTCACAGAAAGAGAGAAGCAAAAAAGCTATGGAGGCCAAAAATCACAGATTGATGGAAGAGG
>MU226779.1:3283488-3306238 GCA_018584345.1 Thuja plicata | reverse complement strand
CCTACCATCGTCCATCCTGTGCCTTTGCTGAGTGTGATAAAATCCCCAGACCCGGATGTTTAATAAAATCTTAAGTTTACGATGGGTTTTGCTTTTCGGTTATCTTTGCATGAAACTAACTTTTCAGGAAAGTGAGCATCACGATGGTAAGATCTCCGGACCCCAGAATAATTATTTTGATAAATGCGTTCTGACGGTCGCTCTGCCTTGCAGGTTCCCAGAGTTCATTTATCAATCATGTCTGAAGCATCCGCATCCTCCCCGCCCGGAAGTCCAGAACTTCCTTCCACAACGACCACCAGGGTGGCCGTAAAATCCAAGATGGAAAGGGCCCTGGAGAAACTACCCCTGACCATGAAGTTCGTGCAGAACAACGTCATCACGGGCTCAAAGATTGAGTCCAAGGTTAAGCTTATAACTGACACCAGCGTCGGAACGTGGGCGGAGATGCAGGCCTTGGTAAAAGTAATGCACATCCAGTGACAGGCTGGGGATCAACTAGCAATCAACGTCGGGAACTCTGGAATCCTCCGGGGAGCTTGCTTCCCATGCTCCGTGCAGTCTCCATAGCTTATCTTAACACTAGTAGCCAACTATAACTTTTCTGTTTGGGCCGTTATGCTCGCGGCCACGGAGCCCACAGGATACCCCACTCCACTGGTGTCCCTCGACCCAGTCACATTCCAGGCGAGCCTGGGAATCCCACAATTTGATAGAGCCACGGTGGTTACAAGGACTGATGCCTTGGCCCAATTTACACAGCTAGAAGATGTTGCCCAGGTATACATGAATACCCATTGGCTCAAGGCCCCAAAGAGGGACCCAAAGAGAATGAAGATAGAAATTCCCCGCTCTGAATTCAAGGAGAGCATCCAGATGGGGATAATAGCATTAGCCCGGGTCTTTGGGCAACCCTCTGCCCAGGAGTTTGCCAAATGGATGTACTATTTCCTCCTCGGCATCGCCACCAAAGGAGAATACTTCGACTGGGCGACAATAATCTCCAATCACGTCGACTCCCAGTTCCTTCAGCTGGACGGGAGGAAGAAGTTCTACATGAATTCTTATGTTTTCTGGGCCCTAGCGCAGCAGAGGCCCCACGCCCACGGCCTACTTACTGACGGCATGCTCGGGATTGGCCCAGGACAAAAAGCACCGTGGGACCATTTCCCACAAATTCAATGGGAGGCCAGCTTCCCCAGTTTCTTCCGGGTAAACGACGCGTTCGTTTACTACCATCTGCTTACACCCACTAGGGATGCCAGATACCGCCTATCCTCAGAGGCGATGGATTTGGTCCAAAATTATGGACATTATTATATTCAATTCCAACATCACACATACATTAGGGTCGTCGGCTTCTCCGGGAAACCCTACTTGTTGCCCAAACATTATGGGGACAAGATCGTGCTCTTGGAGTATTGCAGGCAGCTGATGGAGGTGCATACCCTCTTTGCCCTCAAAAAGATACCCAACATTCCATTCCCAATCACCTGTGGGAATTATACATGCAGTCTGGCCACCGCAAAGGAGGCGGATAATAAGCTGAAAAGTTATAACTTGCAGGAATTCTATTTAGCGCGGAAAAATTTTGATCCGCATGGGAAAATAGCAACGGTGCTGCCCCGGGCTTCAGAGCCCCATCAAATACACATGGAGGACTTTTGGGCAGATTGCCAAGATGATGTGGAGGTGCAGAGCTGGCATTATGCTAGGATAACGGTCGGAATGATGCAACTGTTGAGACTCCGGAGGTTCCCGGAGGATTTCTCGGACGCCACCCCCACTATCGACCCCCAGTACAAGGCTAAGGGAATCGATAAAATGGCTCTTCCACCAGTGAATTGGGCCGCCCAAGAGGGGCCCACGATTGAGGACTTCACCCGGGAGGTGGTCGAGCAAAGTCATGCCTATTTCAAGAGGGTGTGCCCCGGGAGTACTCGCCAAGCGACCCGACCGACGCCAATGTTAACCCCACAGCCGGGACCCAAATTGACCCCGGCGGCCGGGACTTCCTCGTAGGGGGCAGATAAGGGAAAAAAGATAGACACAACCCCTTCTGTGCAAGAAGTCCCTATACAGGAGCAGATCAAGCAATCGATGGTAGCCTCCCAGCAGATGAGGGAGTAGTTAATAACGAGGCTAGCCACTCCCCCGCTCATGGCCGGACCAATTCATCCCTCTTCCTCCCCGTCGCTGGCAGCCCTAATGGTGAAGGCGACAAGGGTGGATCCCATGGAAGCGGCAGTAATAGCCGATGTGGGGCCACCTTTGATTACCCAGAGAAAGAAGAGGCCCAGCAAAAAGCCTAAGGCAGAGCCGGGGTTGGGTACGTCCCAACCCCAACAAGTTGAAATCCTTTCTTCCAGTTCCCCAGAGCCGGAGAAGGAAACAGAGCCTGCAGAAGTCCCAGCCAGTCCCCCTTCGCAAGAAGAATTTGATGTATTTGCAACCAACGAGTTTGGAAATTTGCAGGGGGACAAAGCAAGGAGAGACAGAGATCTCGGGGACAGAACAAGAGGCTGCAGAGCGAGAAGATTCTGAACAAGAGCAAGATTTTGAACAAGAGCTTGCACAGGTATAAGAGAAGCAGGTAGAAGAAAAGGAGTCGGCCCCAGAGATTGCCTTCGGGGCGCAAGCGATGCAAGGTCAAGGAGTGGACCAACAAAAATAGGGTGAACAAATGGCATCTGCTGGGGGAACCGGACCTTCAGGAACAACCGTAACCCCAGCTGCCACATTCCAAGGGCCACTCCCGGGGGCAACCTTTGGGCAGGTGATCACAGCGGCCCAAACTCTAAATCTCGGCCCGACACCTCCCCTACTGCCAAAAGAAGTGCCAACAAAGGAAGAAGCCCTGGCAGAAGAAGAACAACAACAAGAAGAGCAGCTTGAAGAAGAAATCCCCGAGGAAGCCTACCAGAGTCCAGATAAAGAAATAGATACAGAGGACAAGGCCAAGGAGATGGAGGTTGATGAAGAAAATGTTGTTGCAGAAGAAGTTGAGGCAGGGAGAGGAATAGATGAGGTTCACGCCACCGAAGAACAACAGCCACAAAACACTTGGGAAGAATCAAGAGAACAAATTCTGGCAGGAAGGCCACCCCTCTCTCCTTAGTGGCTGGTAGAGAGCAGAAAAAGGAAAGCTTAGTCCGCTCCAGTGATTCCTCTCTCCCTGGCCGAAATGATGGCCCAAGCCCAGGCCCCGCCGAAGGCCAGGAAAGCCCGGATAGTTCATACTCTTCAAACTGGGTCGGGCGGATAAACAATTGCCATTGTGGCAACACCTCCCCCAAATGTCGATGAAGCAACCGCGGACCCCGGAGACTACAATGTTGCAGAGGTATCACTAGGTAAAAGGGGAAAGCAAGGTGAGGTAGACTTGCTTAAGGAGGCAGCAAGGGCAGTGGAGGCCCAATATGAGAAAGAGGCCCAGAGGCTCAAAGCTTAAAAGGAAAAGAATGCAAACCTTATGGGGTTGCTTACTGAGCTGGCTCAACCCATCAATGCCGCTCCTCCGGAGGCCTCCACCTCAGAAGAGTTACCGCAGAGCGACATAGAATCCCTGCGGATGATGAAAAAGAAATCCTAGGCAGTGGACGAGTGGGTTGCCCTGCAGATAGGAAACACCCGACGTTTCCTGGTGTCCACCCTCCCAGATTTATACATGTCCCGGCAGGTCATTCACCAGGCAGAGATTCTTATTGAACTGTGGGAGGGTGATGCCGAGAAAATTCTAGGTGATGAATCATTTGATTTTGTAAGAACCCAGCACTCCAGACTTGACCTCACATTGGAGGTGACCAAGCAACTGGTAGGGTCTTTACAAGATAAGGTAAATGCGGTGAAGTATTCTTCCAATTTATACAAGTCTTTCATAATGAAGACTTCTGGGGCTGATCCCCTTAGCACAGATACATGTACCCCCAAAGATTCAATTTTGGGGAGTTTTGATGAAATGATGAAGTCTCAGTATCAATCTCCGGAGGGGATAGATGGGGCCCAAATGGAAAAATTAACCCGCATGATACTTAGTGGTCATGACGCGGCAAGAATGGCAGATGAATTCAAAAAAAAAATTCCAGACCTGGGGGAACAAGTTGAAGTGGCCAAGCACAGAAGGGCCAGCCTGAAGGATATAGATGAAGATGGCATATCCCACCTCCTCTAGGATTTCAACGATAATAAGCAACCTTGAGCTTTCTCCGAAGGCCGGGGAGAACTCAAGTGTTGGGCATTCTTTATTCTTTTTGGAACGAAAGTTCCCGGATCTCGGAGTCCCGGATCCCAAAATTTTGTTTTCTTTCAAGTGATCCGTGTCCCGGTCCCTGAGGCCGACCGGTCACTTTCAGAAGCGGTTAATAAAGGTTGTTAGAAGGTGGTTGGCCACATCAAGGGGGCGTCAACTTAACAGCAATAGGTTTATGACAGGATGGTCTTCTCGAGGTGCCGCTCAAAGGTACACCTGACACATTGGAGACAGGGCGCCGCATTTCCCATTTATGAGGCATGTAGCCTCGATCCCCGGGGGACCTACTTTCTTCTTTCTCCTTTCTGGCTCTCTTATCGAGGCTAATTCTTCCGCTGTATATTCTTCTCTTATTCTTCTGACTTGTTAGACCTATTCTGTCTCCAGGTCTTTTGTAGGGTGGCGCAAGTAGTACCAGCCCCCAGATATTGTATTTTATTAAAACATGATGTAAAACAGGGTTAGGGTTAAAAGAGATGTGTATAACTAGCCAAACCGACCCATTTTCAAGTGTCGGCAAAATTGATGATTTTGTTGTCCATAGCAATAGAAAGGCGATTTCTCATTTTAAGTTGCAGAGCTCAATGCTCCATTGTTCTGGTTTTATATAGTCGAATGCTCCCCTGGAGCCACCATTGTATCACACACCAGTGCTTGCTGGAAGGAACATTAATAAAGAAGGAAGAATTCTTGGCAATGACGTTGTTGACATTCCTACTTCTAAGTTAATGGTATTTCATGTTTTAATGTTCTTTATGTCTTCTACTCTGATATGTTAAAGTAGATTAACGACCTCTTTATTCCTGCTACTAATAAAATGCTAGCTGATGGTTATGTATTTGTTCAGTATTTAGTGTAGTCTATCAGAGTATTATTGATGTTTCGGACATTTCAACATGACTGTAGTTAGATGAAACATTTCTAACCCTGCAGGATCTTTTTCACTTTATTTTCTAAGTGTAGAATGCTAGGGGAAACCTTACTATATTAAATCTCCAGAGGTAATGGGTTGAATAAACCAGCTATACCCCTCGAAACAATCACTTCTCCCAACCAAGCCCCGCATCGTCATGACCCGACACCCAGGTGCTTGAAGGCTCGGGGAATCTAATTTCTCCAAACAACTTTTGCAGGCGGAGTTGGTCGGTTTCCTCGGAACCCAGTGACAACTTATGACTGTTGGCAGACCCGATCAGCAAAACCCCGTCAACAGAAACTAGTGCTAGAAGGAGGGCATGAACCCATCCCCTTCCAGAGATTCTGATTTTACACCTCCTGAGGGTTCCTCAAGTTATAGTTTTAGTCGTCGAGCCTTCAGCAAGATTGGGTCTTTCTCCCCAGCAAAATTTGAAAGAGTCCTTAGGTCTGCCCTGAACCCCAGAAAGTTTGTCGAACTCGAGCCTCCTGCTCGAAAGAAAAGGACCTCAAAAGTCATACCAACCGCTATTGTCTGGGGGTCTAGCATACCTCAGAATACCCTAACTTCTCAGGCAATCCCAGGAACCAGTGCCCATACTACCCAACATATAGTTCCCTCAATGGCTGCGTACTTTGGAAACACCGGGTCCCCAATGGGCACCTTTTCGGGCACAACCAACGATTTACCTTCTCACCCAGAGAAGATTTGCCCATGATATGAGCACCTAGGCTCACAGACTGCAGAAGAACACTTACAGGCATACAAAGATGCCATGAATCGACACTGGATCCAACATGAGGATGTTGTGACTCAGATGTTTCCCTTGTCTTTAGGACAAGGTGAGTTGAACTCGTACCTTAACCTGCCTACCAACTCCATAAACACTTTGCAGGACATGGAGGACACCTTCCTGGCTGCCTTCCGCATGCATGTGGACCCAGCCTGGTCCCACAGCCAGTTCATCTCCATCAGGAAGGAACCTAATGAGCCTCTTGTAGCATTCAACCATAGGTTCCAGCGCGCCCTGAAGCGGTGCACGGGCCCTTTTATTCCATCTCCAGAAGTAACCATACAGACCTATCTTAACGCGATGGACCCTTTTGTCGCCACTCTCCTTTGGAGAACAACCGCCGCGGGCGACCAGGACACCTTAGCAAAAGTCTATAACCTAGCCTTAGAACTGTACCACGGTCTCAACAAATCCCCAGGTGGAATTGGGCAGAGTACGCCTTTCAACGTGATCCCCGACGGAACTATGTATGCCGGGGGATACAACCCCAATCTGGCAATGGGTGCCCCCTCGATGGCAATGAATCCTCTGCCACCCTTGATAGACCAGCTGGCACGGTATGTTTACCCAACTCAGACCCAGACGGTGCCAGGTCTGGAATTTTTCCCTTGGAATCAGCCATAGCAGGCGCAACAACCACAGACACAACCGTCCGGAGTGCCCTTCTTTCAATCATCCGCAACTGGAGGATTGCCGCCCTCGACTCTGGCTAATACTGCTGCCTTCCCGTGAAGCCAACAACAACAACTGTCACATTATGACGCTAACACTCAATTGACTGCTGAGGATGAATCCCTCTGACGAATGCTATCTACCTTAACCATGGACATGGGCCAACTGAAGGCGGGGTCCTACGCGCCCCAGAATTCAAATTCTCAGAGGGGAAACATTTTCTTCGGCCAACGAAACAACAATGCCAGAGGAAGAAACTTTAACAACAGGCCTAGGCCTAATCAACAGCAATGGAATAATAACACGAACATCGGAGGTCCGCCTCCAAACCAAAATGCCAACCAAAATGGTGCTGGACCATCATATTTCACACCAGTTGCAGACTTCCAGCCCATGACTAATTGGTGTAGATTGCACGATACGGGCTCACACAACGAGGTGAATTGTGCCACCTTGGAGAAGGTCATCATGATCTCCCAGCTGGACAGGCAATAGTCGCATGACACTACTCCTCCAGAGCCTCCTGTCTAAGAGACAACCCACAGTGTCTTCACCTGTGACACCATCTTCTTCGAAACTCCCAGAGAGGATGAAGAAGAATCTGAATTGCAGGGATTCTTTGATGAATCTATCCCACCCTTCGAGGCCAACACCTTTACTAACCCGCGGACTCCATATAATACTTGGAGTCAGGTTGGTAAAGGACCAGTTTACACGCCTGTATCCCCTATCAAAGATACTCCTCCTCCCCGGAACAACACAACTGACCGACCCGCTCCTCCAAAAGGTCCTAGCTCTAACCAAACAAAAGATCTCACCGAGGAAATTCACCAATTCTTAGGAGGAAGATTCGACATTATGAAGGCATTAGAACAGACCACCACCTCCATCACCTTGATGGAGGTTTTGCTAAACTGTCCCAAGCAGAAGAAGTCTCTTCTGAAGCTCTTAGGGAACCCAGAAACTGTCAGCCGCCCGCCCAAGACTGTCTCGTTCGAAGATGCTAATGCGGCCATTTTCTGGGGAAACAATGAGGATCCCCCTTCCTACTAGGCCTAAATATCCACAAAATAAATATACACAATTGCTTAGTAGACTCCGGGGCTTCAGGTAACATCATGCCCTTGTCCATTTGCTAGAAGCTTGGATTCCATCCACCCCATCCAATGGTGCAGTGATCCAGCTGGACAAAACTGCTGTAAAAATGGTGGGGGAATTGAAGAACGTCCGGATACAGCTTATCCAGGACCCCAGGATAGCCAGCATCATTGACATCCAAGTGGTGGACATCCCAGAGACTTACAGGATGTTATTAAGTCAGAATCGGTCCAAGTCCTTGAATGGATACTTTTCAACCGACTTCACCCATTTATGGCTTCCATGGGAAGGAGAGTCAAATAAGATCCAGGTTGAAAGTGAACCGTGGATGAAATAGGCCCTCACCGAGGTTGGGAGGTTCAACAAGGTCTTTTTCTCTGAGACTTCCCTGGGGGTGTACCGACAATTGGAAATCCTAACATTCGATTTCATCTCCAGAGAGGACCCCGCAGTGCTGCAAAGAGCACAAGACCTAGATTAAAAAATGAGAGTTGAGGTCAACTCTCAACGCGCCACAACAACCCTTTCCACACTCCTGTCTGACACTTGGTGCCAAGTACACTACCAGAAACATTTAGAGCACGAGTGTCGACCGTGTCTTTCGATCGCTAACCGACACCTTGATACCCTCCGGAACGAACAACATGCAACTGATTCCCCGGGACCCAGTACTCCTACGGGATGCACTCCTTTGGTGTCATCTCCCCAGGAATCCCAAATCCAAACACCTCCGGGGGTAAATTCTGCTTTCACGTCGGTAGTCCAGGAGATACCCCCTACGTTTCCCAGCAATAATTCAAAGACCACTCCCCTTCCCCAGCCCCAGATTACGAACAATGACGTGTGGACCCTCAAGTTCGATGGGTCCCGATCCAAACAAGGTTGTGGGGCTGGGGTAGAACTAATCAACCCGCGAGGGAAGTCCTTCCTCACATCCTACAGACTGCAGTTTAACTGTACAAACAATGTTACAAAGTACGAGGCTTTGGTCCTTGGACTCTTATTTGCGTTAAGGAAAGGTATCACCCGCCTCCGGGCTCTGGGTGATTCAGAGTTGATTATTAAACAAGTCCGGAGTCAATACACATGTCACGATAAAAGGTTGGCCGCATACCGCAACCGGGCTTGGAGCCTTATTGAAGATTTTGATGCCTTCGGCATTGACCTCATTCCCCAGCAACGGAACTATGTCCCGGATGCCCTCGCCATTTCTGCCAGCACCCTTGAGCCAATGGCCGGCTCGCGACTCTGGAGATTTTCGATTGAGATGGTCCCCACCCCGTCCATTCCAGATAATGTCACCCACTTTCAGGTTTTTGAGGACGATCAGCATATCCTGGCCTTTATGGCAAACGTTGGCGTCTTTGAAAACCAGATAGTGGAAGAACGAGACCATGACGATACTGGGCAGGGTGACGAAGACAACGGGATCATAGATCTACCCACTAACACCATCTCGAAGGGGATGGTTGCGCGGGAACGAATCTTCGACTCGGACCCTCGGGCCCGTGAGAAGGTGTCATACTCCTCCGAGGGAGGAAATTTTGAAAAGGTTAACATCGGCCAGCCCGGTGAGGAAAATATTATTCACATTGGTACCTCCTGCTCCCCTGAGGAGAAGGAGAAGATTCTCGCGGTTCTCTGAGAATACATCGACATAATTGCATGGGGTTATGAAGACTTGAAAACATATGACACATCCATCATGACCCACACTATTCCCCTGAAGCCTGACGCTAAGCCCTTTCAGAAGAAGCAACGACCGGTCAACCCTCTGATAGAGCCCCTGATTCGTTGGGAGGTAGAAAAACTGCTGTCAGCTCGGATAATCTTCCCAATTCGGCATACTACGTGGGTTGCCAACCTGGTCCCAGTGAGAAAGAAGAACAGTGAGATCTGCCTTTGCGTGGATTTCCAAAACTTGAACAAGGCCTCTAAGAAAGATAATCACCCTCTCCCTTCGTTGGATGAGGTGTTGTAGATAGTGAATGGATCCCAGATGATGTCCTTCTTGGATGGATACTCAGGATATAACCAGGTCATGGTCAAGTATGAGGATAGAGAGAAAACAGCGTTTACCACCAAGTGGGGAACGTTTGCATATAGAAGAATGCCCTTTGGTCTGATCAATGCAGGGGCTACATTTCAAAAGGCCATGGACATTGCGTTCGAGGGCCTCATAAATCGATGCATAATCATCTACATGGATGATTTGACCATATTTTCCCAGGACAGGCATGACCATGTCGCCCATCTCACTCAGATCTGCGAGAGATGTCGCCGGTATGGAATATCCCTCAACCCCAAGAAGTGCATATTCGGGGTCACCGAGGGGAAGTTGCTCGGGCATATCATCTCTGAGAAGGGTATATCCATAGACCCTGAGAGAGTCGAGGCATTTATGAACTTACAAATGCCTGACAGCAAGAAAGAGATGCGGTCTTTCTTTGGAAAGATCAACTTCGTACGACGGTTCATCACGGGATTCGCAGAAATAGTTAAACCACTCAATGAGATGATGAAGAAGGATAGCAAGATCGAGTGGAGTCTAGAAGCAAAGTGGGCGTTCACCTAGATAAAACAGACAATAACAGAAGCACTGTCCTGGATAGTCAAGACTATTCCCTTCTGTTTTACATTTACTCTTTTGCTTCGCCGCATTCTGCCGCGGCAGTGTTGACCCAAAAGGTTGAAGGGGAAGAGCGACCAATAGATTTCATGAGCTCCCCTTTCAAAAATGCCAAGGTCCGATATTCATCACTAGAAAAATAGGCCTTTACTTTAGTTCGCGCCGTTAAGAAATTCTGGCATTATATTCTCCAGAGCAAGGTACATGCTATCATTCTGGACCAGACTATTAAGTCTCTGTTGATGCAGAGTGAATTGGGCGAAAGATGAGGGAAATGGATGGCCATCCTCCACGAGTATGACTTAGAAATATAGCCCATGAAAATAGTCCGGGGGCAGGGACTAAGTCGAGCAATGGCAGAAGAGACTCCTCGCATAGAATGTCAAGCTTACACAGTGGAGTCCATTACTTAAGACCCTTGGTACACCGATCTGGTATACTTGTTACTCAATAATAAATGCCCGGGGGGGGTTACCTCCCCACAAACATCGTGCCCTACAGATGAAAAGCGCTCACTTCATGATTAAAAACTCTGCGCTTTATCGCAGAAACTACGAGGGTGTGTACCTCTGGTGCATCGGCAGAGACCAAGCTGTGAGAATTATTGACGAGTTCCACGGATAGTTTGGAACCGGGCATGGCTCAGCCGATGCCACTGCCCATCAGATCCTTCAGGCTAGATACTATTGTCCCTGTATATTCAAGGACGTTTACACTCATGTAAGGAAATGTCATACTTGCCAAACTACAATGCATCGTGAGCGTAACCCAGCTATGCCNCCAGTCTACGAGGCTAGACCATTTTCCCAATGGGCATTCGACTTCATCAGGAAAATCAACCCCAACTTGTCTGCCAACCACTGATATATCCTTACTGCTACTGATTATTGCACTCGGTGGTTTGAAGCTATACCTTGCAAAAACAACATGGCAGACATAGTTATCAAGTTCTTGGAAGAAAACATCGTCACACGGTTCGGGACGCCCTTTGCTTTGGTATGTGACAATGGTCTGGCATTTTCTTCAGCGCAGTTACTCGAATGGACCTACAATTGGAAGATCACTTTGAAATTCTCCAGCAACTATTATCCCCAGGGAAATGGCGTTGCTGAATCAACAAACAAAAATCTACTCGAAGTGATCAAACAGCTGTCAGAACAAAATCCCCGGGATTGGCATCAAAAGTTGAAATTTTCCCTTTGCGCGGATCGCATTCGCATCAAGGCCGCCCTGGGAACATCCCCGTTCCATCTGGTTTATGGCCAGAACCCTGTATTCCCATTCAACTTACAGATCCCAGTTTTATAGTTTATGCAAGAATTTAGCAACAGGGACAGTATCGTGGAGGTTCGGCTCTTAAATCTGGTACGGATGGAAGAACAGAGAGACGCAGCCCTTGAACATTTCGCGTGTCATCAAGCAGTGGTAAAACGATGGTTTGACAGAAGAGCCCAATATAAGGCCTTTCAAATCTCAGATCTGGTCCTGTTGTGGGACAATGCCCGGGAGAAGAAAGGAAAGCATACCAAGTTCCAACGGCTCTGGCTCGGACCATATCTAATCTCAGAAATCTGCGGGGCAAATACTTACCGCCTCAACATCTTGACCGGATAATCTGTCGCATTTCCTGTTAATGGACAGTTTCTCAAACACTACTTTGAGTAGGGTAAATTTTTCCAAAGTTGTATTATATGTAAAGTCTCCCGCTTGTAAATATTTCCTCCGGGTGCCTCGTGTGAGGTACCTTGCCTTGTAAATAGCTTTGTCGGCTGTTCTCCGGGAGTAGTCCTCTGTTGTTGTTTTGGTTTTCATCCTCATTTTTCTTTTCAGGTCTCGGCATTTTATTTTGTCTTGTAGGAATTGGAATGCTTCGCATGACTTTGGCTTTTGGTACAATGTCTACGGCATGGTGAACTTTAGAATCTGTCTTTAGCACGGTGGAGCCAGCCCGGTCTCCGGAGTTGTTTCACAGGATATGGCACATTTTGAGGAATCTCCATTGGGTGTTCTCTCCGGGAATCTGGTAATCAGTGAACAAAAATAATATAAGGAACAAGTAATCGGACACGCCAGGGTAGGTCGATTGTACTAATTGGTTGACCCAGGTCTGAAACTTTAAATAATTCTTCCCGGGTCTGGAGTTTTATCCCCTCTTCGAACAATCTAAATATAGGTGGACAGGTGAAAGAAGTACCACCATTAAATTTAACTAAGCTTGAGCTTAATGGTGAAAGAAGTACCACCTTCCCCACCCAGAAACAAACAAAATAATCAAAGGAAAAGCGGGATGAAACTACGGTCTCCGGGGGAAGCGAGCAAATTGATGACTGGTTCGATGTAATTATTACCTCTTCTCTATTCCTCCTAGAGGTCATCGGCTTGATTTCCTTCCAAAGCACACACGACACCACTGATAAAGGACTACGGACTGATTCCTGTGTGGTTGGATTCTCTCAGGTATGTTGCTCTTTGCGTGTCAGACACTTCAGGAAGCGGCTTGTTCCAGTTTTGCTAACCATAGATTCTATAGTTCTCAAATGCGCTAAGGCATTTGTCCTAGATAGTAGCCATTTGTTATGCCCTGCATCCTCGTCCCTACATTTTGTGTGAAAAATGTCGGGCCCCCCCTTTTTTTTTCTTTCTTTTGTTGTTTTTGTTGTTTTTGCCTGCGGCCTTGCCTTGTCCTTTCCCTTTTGTTCTCTTTCTCTGGGGCTTTCTTCCCCGGTGTGGTGTTTCGTTTGTTTGGTTTTCGTCTCTGGGACTCCGGTCCTGGAGGTTGTCCTTCGTTGGGAACTGGATTCCGAACTCCGGGATTCTTCGCCATGATGTTCTTAAGAACATTATCGCGGGGGATCCTCGGGCCCGAGGTCTGGAGGTTTGCTTGTCCGGAGATCGCCGGAAGGAGGAGGATTACCTTTTTACCACGGGTATAAATAGAACTTATCTGTCATTTTCACATTTACCGCAATTAAAACTTTCAAGCACTTAGAGCGATTAACAGAGCGATTTCAAAGCGATTAGCAGAGCATTTACAGAGAGTTTACAATAATTAACGCTTGGCATTTCCAGTCACTTTCAGGCAATTGCGAGTGCTTCGTGATGGTGGTAGTAATCGTTTGAAGACTAAAGTTGTTGCAGAGCCCCTGCGGTAACTCTTCCCTTTCCTCCGCCTTCTGCGTTCTCAGGTTGGTTTTCCATTTTTCGCCTCTCTGGTTTTCTTCCGTTTTGTTTGGTTTTGTTTGTCTTGTTTGCTTTGTCGTCTGTTTCGTCTCGCTTTCTATTTTCTGGTTTTGCCGCCCGTTAGGGGGTTGACTCTCTGCCAGAGGGTTGTCCACCCTCTGCGCAGAGGTGCTTCATCTATAAAGTATGTGGATAGCTGTAGATAGTTTGTTCTGCCTTGTCTGGTTTCTCCGCGGACATTGCTCCGTGTTGTATATATATATATATGTATAGTCTCTGTATATCCTTCTATGTCTTTGTATATATCCCTTCAGCCTTCGTTTATATCCTTCTTGGTGGCTCGACAAGCTGGTCGAGTCACCTCTGTTTCAGGTTTTCCGCCCATGAACTCGCTTCGGAGCAGAAAACCACCTGTTCGAAACTCGGCTCTCGACTGGTTTCGAACAGGCAGTTTTCTCTCTCCTCTATGAAGTCTGTCAGAACCTTATTTATGTCCCATGTGCATAATCAATTCCAGCCAAGTGGCTTCCACTTTTTGCGCGTTAAGACAATTGGCTCCGTCGTCATTGCCATAACTTTCATTTAATACCTACGCACGTGGTGCCCACGTGGGCATGATGACTTGGCCTTTTTACACGTCCTCACCAACGGCCATTTTTTCGAGCTTCGGATCTCCTACCATCATCCATCCTTTGCCTTTGCTGACTATGATAAAATCCCCAGACCCGGATGTTTAATAAAATCTTATGTTTACGATGTGTTTTTCTTTTCGGTTATCTTTGCATGAAACTAACTTTTTAGGAAAGCGAGCATCACGGTGGTAAGATCTCTGGACCCCATAATAATTATTTTGATAAATGCATTCTGACAGTCGCTCTGCCTTGTAGGTTCCTGGAGTTCATTTATCAATCATGTCTGAAGCATCCGCATCCTCCCCGCCCGGAAGTCCAAAACTTCCCTCCACAACGACCACTACGGCGGTCGTAAAATCCAAGATGGAAAGGGCCCTGGAGAAACTACCCCTGACCATGAAGTTTGTGTAGAACAACGTCATCATAGGCTCAAAGATTGAGTCCAAGGTTAAGCTTATAACCGACACCAGCGTCGGAACGTGGGCGGAGATGCAGGCCTTGGTAAAAGTAATGCACATCCAGCGACAGGCTGGGGATCAACTAGCAATCAACGTCGGGAACTCTGGAATCCTCCGGGCAGCTTGCTTCCCGTGCTCCGTGCAGTCTCCGGAGCTTATCTTAACACTAGCAGCCAACTATAACTCTTCTGTTCAGGTCATTATGCTCACGACCGCGGAGCCCACAGGATACCCCACTCCACTAGTGTCCCTCGACCCAGTCACATTCCAGGCGAGCCTGGGAATCCAACAATTTGATAGAGCCACGGTGGTTACAAGGATCGACGCCTTGGCTCAATTTACACAGCTGGAAGATGCTGCCCGGGTATACATGAATACCCATTGGCTCAAGGCCCCAAAGAGGGACCCAAAGAGAATGAAGATAGAAATTCCCCGCTCTGAATTCAAGGAGAGCATCCAGTTGGGGATAATAGCATTAGCCCGGGTCTTTGGGCAACCCTCCGCCCAGGAGTTTGCCAAATGGATGTACTATTTCCTCCTCGACATCGCCACCAAGGGAGAATACTTCAACTGGGCGACAATAATCTCCAATCACGTCGACTCCCAGTTCCTTCAGCTGGACGGGAGGAAGAAGTTCTACATGAGTTCTTATGTTTTTTGGGCCCTAGCGCAGCAGAGGCCCCACGCCCATGACCTACTTACTGACAACGTGCTCAGGATTGGCCCGGGATAAAAAGCACCGTGGGACCATTTCCTACAAATTCAATGGGAGGCCAGCTTCCCCAGTTTCTGTTGGGTAAACGACGCATTCATTTACTACCATCTGCTTACACCCACCCGGGATGTCGGATACCGCCTGTCCTCAGAGGCGATGGATTTGGTCCAAAATTATGGACATTATTATATTCAATTCCAACAGCACACATACATTAGGGTCGCCGACTTCTCCGGGAAACCCTACTTGTTGCCCAAACATTGTGGGGACAAGATCGTGCTCTTGGAGCATTGCAGGCAGCTGACGGAGGTGCATACCCTCTTTGCCCTCAAAAAGATACCCAACATTCCATTCCCAATCACCTGTGGGAATTATACATGCAGTCTGGCCATCGCAAAGGAGGCGAATAATGAGCTAAAAAGTTATAACTTGCAGGAATTCTATTTAGTGCAGAAATTTTTTGATCCGCATGGGAAAATAGCAACGACGCTGCCTCGGGCTTCAGAGCCCCATCAAATACACATGGAGGACTTCTGGGTAGATTGCCAAGATGATGTGGAGGTGCGGAACCGGCATTATGTCAGGATGACGGCCAGAATGATGCAACTGTTGAGACTCTGGAGGTTCCCGGAGGATTTCTCAGACGCCGCTCCCACTATCGACCCCCAGTACAAGGCTAAGGGGATCGATAAAATGGCTCTTCCACCAGTGAATTGGGCCGCCCAGGAGGGGCCCACGATTGAGGACTTCACCCGGGAGGTGGTCGAGCAAAGTCACGCCTATTTCAAGAGGGTGTGCCCCGGGAGTACTCGCCAAGCGACCCGACCGGCGCCAAGTTAGCCCCACAGCTGGGACCCAAATTGACCCCGGGCGCTGGGACTTCTTCGCAGGGGGCAGATAAGGGAAAAAAGATAGACACGACCCCTTCTGCGCAAGAAGTCCCTATACAGGAGCAGATCAAGCAATCGGTGGCAGCCTCCCAGCAGATGAGGGAGCAGTTAATAACGAGGCTGGCCACTCCCCCACTCATGGCCGGACTAATTCATCCCTCTTCCTCCCCGTCGCTGGCAGCCCTAATGGTGAAGGCAACGGGGGTGGATCCCATGGAAGTGGTAGCAATAGCCGATGCGGGGCCACCTTTGATTACCCGAAGAAAGAACAGGCCCAGCAAAAAGCCTAAGTCAGAGCCGGGGTTGGGTACGTCCCAACCCCAACAAGTTGAAATCCTTTCTTCCAATTCCCCGGAGCCAGAGAAGGAAATAGAGCCTGCAGAAGTCCCAGCCAGTCCCCCTCCGCAAGAAGAATTTGATGTATTTGCAACCGACGAGTTCGGAAATTTGCAGGGGGATAAAGCACAAGGAGAGACAGGGATCCCGGGGATAGAACAAGAGGCTGCAGAGTGAGAAGATTCTGAACAAGAGCAAGATTTTGAACAAGAGCTTACAAAGGTACAAGAGAAGCAGGTAGAAGAAAAGGAGCCAGCCCCAGAGATTGCCTCCGAGGTGCAAGTGATGCAAGGTCCGGGAGTGGACCAACAAAAATAGAGTGAACAAATGGCATCTGGTGGGGGAACCAGACCTTCGGGAACAACCGTAACCCCAGCCACCATGTTCCAAGGGCCACTCCCGGGGGCAACCTTTGGGCAGGTGTTCACAGCGGCCAAAACTCTAAATCTCGGCCTGACACCTCCCCTACAACCAAAAGAAGTGCCAACAGAGGAAGAAGCCTTGGCAGAAGAAGAAGAACAACAAGAAGAGTAGCTTGAAGAAGAAATCCCCGAGGAAGCCTACCAGAGTCCAGATAAAGAAATAGATACAGAGGACAAGGCCGAGGAGATGGAGGTTGATGAAGAAAATGTTGTTGCAGAAGAAGTTGAGGTAGGGAGAGGAACAGACGAGGTTCACACCACCGAAGAACAACAGCCACAAAACACTGGGGAAGAATCAAGAGAACAAATTCTGGAAGGAAGGCCACCCCTCCCTCCTCAGTGGCTGGTAGAGAGCAGAAAAAGGAAAGCTCAGTCCGCTCCAGTGATTCCTCTCTCCCTGGCCGAAATGATGGCCCAAGCCCAGGCCCCGCCGAAGGCCAAGAAAGCCCGGACAGTTCATACTCTTCGAACTGGGTCGGGCGGAGAAACAGTTTCCGTTGTGGCAACACCTCCCCCAGACGCCGATGAAGCAACCGCGGACCCCAGAGACTACAATGTTGCAGAGGTATCACTAGGTAAAAGGGGAAAGCAAGGTGAGGTAGACTTGCTTAAGGAGGCAGCAAGGGCAATGGAGGCCCAATATGAGAAAGAGGCCCAGAGGCTCAAAGCTTAAAAGGAAAAGAATGCAAACCTTATGGGGTTGCTTACTGAGCTGGCTCGACCCATCAATGCCGCTCCTCCGGAGGCCTCCGCCTCAGAAGAGTTACCGCAGAGCGACATAGACTCCCTGTGGATGATGAAAAAGAAAGCCCAGGCTATGGACGAGTGGATCCCCCTGCAGATAGGAAACACTCGACGTTTCCTGGTGTCCACCCTCCTAGATTTATACATGGCCTGGCAGGTCATTCACCAGGCAGAGATTCTTATTGAACTGTGGGAGGGTGATGCCGAGAATTACCAGGCGTGGAAGGTGGAGCTTGAAGAGCTCCTTACCCTGGGAGAGGATATGATTTCTGAATCTGAAATTCTGGGTGACGAATCATTTGATTTTGTAAGAACCCAGCACTCCAGACTCGACCTCACATTGGAGGTGACCAAGCAACTGGTAGGGTCCTTACAAGATAAGGTAAATGCGGTGAAGTATTCTTCCAATTTATACAAGTCTTTCGTAATGAAGACTTCCAGGGCTGATCCCCTTAGCACAGATACATGTACCCCCAAAAGATTCAGTTTTGGGGAGTTTTGATAAAATGATGAAGTCTCAGTATCAATCTCCGGAGGGGATAGATGGGGCCCAAATGGCAAAATTAACCCGCATGATACTTAGTGGTCATGACGCGGCAAGAATGGCAGATGAATTCAAAGAAAATGTTCCAGACCTGGGGGAACAAGTTGAAGTGGCCAAGCACAGAAGGGCCAGCCTGAAGGATATAGATGAAGATGGCATATCCTGCCTCCTCTAGGCTTTCAACGACAATAAGCAACCTTGAGCTTTCTCTGGAGGCCGGGGAGAACTCAAGTGTTGGGCATTCTTTATTCTTTTTGGAAGGAAAGTTCACGGATCCCAGAGTCCCGGATCCCAAAATTTTGTATTCTTTCAAGTGATCCGTGTCTCGGTCCCCGAGGCCGATCGGTCACTTTCAGAAGCGGCAAATAAAGGCTATCAAAAGGTGGTTGGCCACATCAAGGAGGCGTCAACTTAACAGCGATTGGTTTCTGACAGGATGGTCTTCTCAAGGCACCGCTCAAAGGTACACCTGACCCATTGGAGACATGGCGCCGCATTTCCCATTTATGAGGCATGTAGCCTTGATCCCCGGGGGACCTACTTTCTCCTTTCTAGCTCTCTTCTCGAGGCTGATTCTTCCGCTGTATATTCTTGTCTTATTCTTCTGACTTGTCAGACCTATTCCATCTCCAGATCTTTTGTAGGGTGGCATAGGTAGTACCAGCCCCCAGATATTGTATTTTATTAAAACATGATGTAAAATAGGGTTAGGGTTAGAAGAGATGTGTATAACTAGCCAAACCGGCCCATTTCCAAGGGTCAGAAAAATTGATGATTTTGTTGTCCATAGCAATAGAAAGGCGATTTCTCATTTTAAGTTGCAGAGCTCAATGCTCCATTGTTTTGGTTTTATATAGTCGAATGCTCCCTTGGAGCCACCATTGTATCACGCACCAGTGCTTGCTGGAAGGAACATTAATAAAGAAGGAAGAATTCTTGGCAATGACGTTGTTGGCATTCGTGCTTCTGAGTTAATGGTATTTCATGTTTTAATGTTCTTTATGTCTTCTACTCAGATATGTTAAAGTAGATTAACGACCTCTTTATTCCCGCTACTGATAAAATGCTAGCTGATGGTTATGTATTTCTTCGGTATTTAGTGTAGTTTATCAGAGTATTATTGATGTTTCAGACATTTCAGCATGATTGTAGTTACATGAAACGTTTCTAACCCTGCAGGATCTTTTTCACTTTATTTGCTAAGTGTAGAATGCTAGGGGAAACCTTACTATATTGAATCTCCAGAGGTAATGGGTTGAAGAAACCAGCTATCCCCCTCGAAACAGTCACTTCTCCCAACCGAGCCCCGCATCATTGTGACCCGACACCCAGGTGCTTGAAGGCCCAGGGAATCTAATTTCCTCGAACAACCTTTGCAGGCGGAGTTGGCCAGTTTCCCCAGAACCCGGTGACAACTTATGACTGTTGGCGGACCCGGTCAGCAAAACCCTGTCAACAGATGGGTGGATAAAGATGGCAGATGGGAGATGAATGTCCAGAGATGTCCAAAAGCATGTAGATATGGTGGCCTATATATTTCTCATCAAGATCCAGAGGAGGATGGAGGAAGTGAAAATGAAAAGATAGGATATGGATAGTAGATGGTTGGTGGCCAGAAGGAACTACTGCCTCCAAGTGTGAAGAGCAACTGGATGGAGGAACTACGCATGACGTTGTTTACCAAGTTTTCATCATGGTACTTGTCCAAGGTGCTTGTTTGCCAAGTTTTTAGTAGTGGATGAATTGAATTCTTTTTCTCTTTTTTTTTTTCTCTTTTCATTTTTTCATTTTTTGCTTATTTTCATTTTTTTTTGTTTTTTTGCTTTTTGGTGTTGATCACGATATGTTGGTACAAATTTATGTGGGATGAGTGACTTAGGAAAATGTAGGTATGAGATAGTTATGCGGGGGGAGATATGTGGGATAGGGGATATGATAGTTGGAACTATTCAGATAAAATGATGGAAAGTGAGTAGGATAGGAGGATGTTGTCAGGATCAACATTGGCACATGTTGCGAGGGATGTGGGAAGAGTGAATGTGAAGTGGATGGTACCTGTGGATGCGATGGAGGAATCATGGTAGGAAGTTGTGGGACATTAGGACACAAAATAGATTTTGAAGATGGAGGAGAGGAATGCTCAGCTAGAGGATTAGTAACCTTAGATGCCACAATGGTTTTTTTCTTTTAGATGAATGCCATTTTTTGCTTTGGTATCCACATAGTTTTTGCTTTTGATTTGGTGGGATTTTGTGGCCTATGGGATATATTGCATTCTTTGATTGGATTTGATTTTGCTGGAGCATGTCGTTTAAAGTGGACATGGCAATCTTTAGATAGTGGATCTGTAGCTTTATGCATTGGTGATTTGGCATCCAAATTATAATGAGTAGCATTGGAAGAGATATGAGAACTTGCATGAGATGGAAGAAATACATATGGAATGGTGGAGGTAGGATGGTGGATGGAGCACATGGGTATGTGTCTTTGTTGATCTCGATTAGGAATGTAAGTGGTGGGATTTTTTATACGATATTGATGGAAGAAGGATGGAGTGGGATAAGATTTTGGGACATAGGGGCCCAAAATGGATTGAGAGGACAAAGAAGGAATATGGTAGTTTGTCTTGGGTTGCAAGGGTGGAGGAGGGGGGATGGTGTTATATGCTTTAGAGGGACGATAGGAAGACGCAATGGAGGGTTTGAAAGAACTCTTGAACTTTGCTTTAGTTGTACCAAAAATTTTGGATGAAGGACCTCTAGGTGCATAACCAATACCACAAAACCGTGGATGTCTTTTAAAAGAGATGGGCTCCAGTATACCTTGCTCATTTATGCCTGCACCTTTACCTTGATAATTCTATTTTTTTAGCATTCAATTCATGATAGCGTACTTCTTTCTTAGGGAACAAGATGTGAGTCCAGTATCAAGAGGAGTGTAAATGATGGACATGAAACTGATTTATTCTATTTTAAGTGGACCACCGCAGATGAATGTGAGTGGACCAAGGTGATGGAGTAATGGTGGTGGGATAGATGGAATTAGAGGTGGTAAAGGTTTATGAAGTGAAGGGGATGGGATTCTTGCATCTTGACGCAGATAGGATAATGGATTTAGAGTTGGAGGAGATGGAATGGTAGGATCTTGATATGGAGGACTGGAGGAATTAGGAAGTGGAGTGAATGGGATGCTTGGATCTTGAATCAAATAGGATAATGGATCTGGAGGTGGAGTAGATGGAAGGATAGGATCTTGAGATGGAGGAGTGAAGGGCAATGGATCAAGAAGTGGAGTTGATGGATCAGGTAAGGGATGGAGGGGGATGTTAGGATCTTGATATGGAGTGGATGGAATGATACAATCATCATTCATGTCAATGGATACTTCAACATGATTTTGGACAATGTCGTGACATGATTGGATTGGTGGTGATGGTGTGATGGGGGATGTATGGAAGGATTCTTCAGATTGAGGGGATGGTAGAATGGGAGATTCTGCAAATGGGGTGTATGGATGGATGGGATATTTTGCAAATGGGTTGTATGTAGGGATGGTAGATTCTGTAATGGAGGGAAGAAGGGTGGAGGTGTGAGGTTCATGGGATGGGGTTTTGATAGTGTCAAGAGGAGAAGATGGGGATGAAGATTGGATGAATTCAATGGATTAGGGGAATTCAATGGTGCTAGGAGATGGAAGAGGATCAAAAAGTATGAGATTGGGAAGGGAAATAAGAGGTATGGGAGATGGAAGAGGATTAAAAAGTATGAGAACTGGAAGGGAAATAATTGGTGTGGGAGATGGAAGAGGAATGATGGGTGTGGGAGATGGAAGAGGAATGCTGGGTGTGAGGGGTGGAAGAGGATCAGTAAGTATGGTATTTGGAAGGGAAATGATAGGTGTAGGAGATGGAAGAGTAACGATGGGTGCGGGAGATGGAAGGACTTCATCACTAGTGTTTTCCCATGGAGGAGTGATTAACGTGACTCTAGAAGAGATGGATTTGCTGCTGGCTTCCTTGTGAAACTCCTTGGAGACATACGTATCAGAGATGGAGAATTTGTAGGTGTAGATGGTGGGAAGTTAGGATAGTCCACAGATGAAGATGTGGCAATGTCTTGTGAACTTGTATGGTTGAATGATGGTGTAGAGCTAGATGTAGGAGATGGTATGGCTAGATAGTTCACATAGGTAGGTGTGGAGGTAGCTTGTGAACAAGATTGACTAACTGGTGGGAGAGGAGGGATGGACTGGGGGATGGAATATGAAGTGGATTGAGGTAGGTAGGTGGATTGGGGAAGGGGATTTTTGTTAATGTAGGTAGGAATGGGAGATGGTAGAGTGGGAAAAGATGGGGTAGATGGATAGGACAGAGTGGATTGTAGATTAGCAATAGCATGGGGACCATGGTGATGGTTTGGAGGAAATGGAGGACTAGGATTAGGGATTTGAACATGGGTTGGAGGATAATGAGA
>MU226779.1:3270276-3283438 GCA_018584345.1 Thuja plicata | reverse complement strand
CTGTGGGATAAGATGGAGGCATGAATGTATAGGAAGGAGATGTGGATGAAGGATAAGATGGATTTCCCTTGTCAAAGGTAGGATAAGGAGTGCTAGTGGATATGCATGAAGACATGATGGGGTAGTGCGGAGGAATAACTGGATTTTGGGAGATTCTTGGACCAAGCATTTTAAGATTTTCAAAGTATGCATCATGATCGACCATATCATCCTCATCATCATCAGAATAGGATGTAGGTGCAAGCTTGCTAAGGCTTTCAATATATGCGTCATGATCAACAAGACCTTCATCATCAGGATAGGATGTAGGTGTGAGCTTGCGAAGATTTTCAATACATGCTTCATGATCAGCCATATCATCATCATCGAAATGGGATAAAGTCAAAAAAGGGGTGGTACAACCAAACTCCTCATAAAAGATTTGTGACATGATGATGCAGATGAGTTGGATAGGAAGAAAGGATGAAGACAGATAGAAGATTGAAGTTCAGATTAGGATTCAGCTTTAGCTTAGGATTGGAAGAAGGACTGACTCGGAAGAAGATGGAAAGGGTGGAGGATCGAAAGAGATAGCTCTGCTAGAAGGACCTGATGACACAAGAAGAAACTGATGTTGGAAGAGAGTAAGGACATAATTATGAACCTAGGATGAAAAGATTTGGAGGCTTGGGTGTACAACTTGGTGATATGGAGGCTTGGCACCACTTTCTTGTGTTTGATGGAATAGGACATGAGCTCAATCTGATACTGCTTAGGATGAGGCAGTGACTATGAGAAGTGTGCCTTGGAATGTTTTTCAGAATAAATGACGATCTTAAGGATTTGGAGCAAACAATCTGGCAAGAGGCAAAGCAACCTTGCAAGAAGTATAAAATGTCAATCTCTTTGGCAAAAGGACTTTCAAAACTTCCAGACTTGTGTATGTTCAAGAATTGTTTTGCACAAGGTTTGTAACGCTAAAGACACATACAAGCACTTTCTACCTTAAGGATGCAGTGAGCTTGAAAACCTTTGTCTACATACGTAGGCACACACACAAGGGCTAATCAGAATACGACCATCACCAAGCACAAGGCTCTAGTTATGATTTTGTATTAGCTGACTCCAAACACTCAGGATGGCATGAATGTGCGAATGTCTCAGAGAAGTTACTATCTTCCTTGCCTAGTCTATTATCAAGCTTTTAGGGATGGATCAGGTAGGTTGCTAGATTTATGATTTGCTAGTATTTTTGTGGTGTCCCCGCAATCAATTTGTACGACGTGACTCGCTTAAGAGCCTAGTTCAATCATGCAGATATGCTGGGGAGTTCACCTAGTTTGGACTACCATTGAACATGACCCGCCTGAGCTTGAAGGGGTATAGACAAACCTTTAAGTCCACCTTATTTCTATACTAGCCAAAGGATTTACCGATTTGGGGTCGTTCTCCAAAAGGACTCATGCTTCTTCTGGACAGGCCCCTCTAAGAAGATTTAGAAAAAGATCAAACCTTCACAATCACCTTTCTCTTACACCAATGACCATGAAAGCCAATGGGAGAGGATAATGTGTGAAGTGAGGTTGCGCTCTACAAAAGTTTGTGCAAGTGCACCAAACACATAAGACATGTGATTGATTTTTGATAAGTTAAGCAATGTGTGTTTGATCTAAAACTGAAATGAACTCACAAGCTTGTTCTTTTTATGAGCACCAAAGTGAGATATTGTTTGCCTTGTTCAATTTGTCTTTATACATTCAAGATTGAGTCCGTTTGATTGTTCGATTTTAAACCCAAGAGGAAATGTGTGATTAAAACCCAAAAAGCGAAGTGTTTGATAGTTAGTTCAATTTTAAGATCCAAAAACAAGATGTGTGATTTGATTGTTCAGTTTTAAACCCAAAATCAGATGTTTGATTGTTCGTATCCTTAAAGCATTCAAGATTTTGTGCATGTTCGTTTTAAGCCCAAAAAAATGTTGACTTTTTGTTGACTTTTGACTTTTGTTGAGTTTGAATTTGACTTTTGTTCACTTTGAAACCCAAGACTAAGTGTGAAATGATGTGAGTACATACGCTATTCTTTTTAAACACCAAAAAGTGAAATGAGAAATTTTTAATTAAAAGATTATGTGCTTTTTTTTACCAGACTATATGGCTAATCTATAGACCTGTAAAAAAAAAATTAAAATAGTTAGTAAGAGTGAGTTATTGTAGGTTTACAATGCCTTTCCCCCATGTTTTAACAAATAATGGTCCCAGTGATATAGACCATATTTCAACAAATGGGTGATAGAGAGAAATTAGAAAGAAGATAGAAGGAATATAGTCTTCTTATTTGTGTATCAATGATATTCATGGAAGCGTAAATAGAGAGAAAGTAGAAAGAAGATAGAAGGAATATAGTCTTCTTTCCTTTTTCAACTTGCAAAATAAAATAAGAGCTTGCAAAACATACTCAAACAACAAAAACACATTACCTTAGAGGGTTACTTTACGAGCAAAACAATGAAAAGGAACTCGTGAAGTGGGTCCCACCGAGCGTGCCAGAATGTGAGCTATAAAAATTAGTTATAAGGGAGCATAATAAAGAATTAAAACACTCAACAACTAATAATCTAAACTACATACATGCTAAGACATAAAATGAAAACTTGAAATAAGCTAAATGAAGAAAGTGCAAACCTCCTACAAGCTCATTCAAACTCCATTTTGTTCATTGGATTTGTTCATTTGTTGTGGATGTGTGCTCATGGATGTGCTTCAAGCTTCAAGCTATGATCTCAAACTGGCATTATAACTCTTCTCTAAAAATTGGATTTATGATTTTCTCTCAAAATAGCATTATAACTCTACATGGAAGGTGGATTAAATTATGAAGGAATGTGGTTTCTTTTATAGAAAATGAGTGAGAACTCAAGGGTCAGGATGCAAAGTTGAAGAGAGGTCCAGATGCCACTATAAGAGAGCACATGGATTGTGCTTCTTCAAGTGCGTCAAATTATGACACTTGTCACAAGGGGATTGGGTTGAAAGTACAGAAGAATATGACCATTTAAGGAAATGGACCAAGAAGCCTCTAGAAGATAAGGATCATAAAGAGGGTGTAAGAGCCTTAAATGCATATGGATAGGCTTGGCTTGAGATTGTTGACTTTGGGGAAGGGATTGAAATCCTAATCCAAAGATTAGGAATGTGACATCATTAAGGAGAGTTTAAGATTAGGGTTAGGGTTTAAGATAGGATTAGCAAGGGTGAAGAGGTTGGGATTAGTTTTAACTCAGGGTTAGGTGGTTAGGATTGGTTAGGTTAGCATGTGTGAAGGGGTTGGGTTGAGTTAGAACTCATGGTTAGGTGGTTGATATAGGTTAGGTTAGGGGTTAAAGGGAATATTAATGAATGAGTTAAATGATTTAACATATTCATTCAATAATAGGAGGAATAGGGTTTTAATTAATTATTAGGCTATTGATTGCTTTTAATAATTAATCAGGACTATTTTCAATTAATTGAATTAATTAGGGCTAGACAATGAAATAGGTCAATTAGGTAATGCTTAATTACTTAGTTGATATGTCCTAGACGACACTAAATATGATTGATTAAGGTAATCAGATTTAGGTGTCTACATTTTCCCCTCTTCGACATAGTGCTATAATAACACTATTTCAAATACATTTAAAACAATAGATGATGCGAAGAAGTGGACGTAGGCAACGAAGTTGCCACAGAGTGATGATTAGTTGACTAGTGATGATGCCCCCTCGAGAGGATGACAGGGAGAAACGGTGAAGCCCTGACGATGTCTTGAAAAGATGACAAAGAGCAACAGGATAGAAAGAAGAGAAGAAGGAAATAGAAGAATGATGGATAGGAGATTCAAGTTTGCATCAGGGATGAAGGATTACGTATGGGATTAGGATTATGGCTGGGGATGTGATTTGGGGTGTAAAAAAGAGGATGCTATCTGGGATGTAACCAAAGTTAGTGATATAAAGCAAACAAAAAGGAAGAACCTCTCGAAGAGAGTTTGAGTTTCTTGTATTGACAAGGGTAATTTCTAGGAACAAATTTTTATTTCTCTTGATCTGTGATGAAGATAGGATATGAGTGGACTTAAGAAAGCCACTGATAATGAAATGAAAAATATTTTCTTATGTGTTTGAAGTGCCTTCTAGAATTGTAATCCCAAATAATTGTGAACATATCCACTCCCCTTGCCTTCGTGGATCTTGGGTGTAAGATAAATTCATACAAATATTTTAGTGTGGTTACCTCCCAAGATCTTTAATAGAGTCGGTGAGAGGGATTTCCCAACCAGAAACTAGCTAAAGCCAAGCTCTTCCAAACCGGTATATAAAAATTATATTTGTTGAATATGTTATACCGGGAAGAAGATCTCCCTCAACACCCTTGTGGTGCGTAAAAACCTAGAGAACACAACTTTTGTAGGCTTGGAGGCCTCCATAATGGAGATAATCTATCGCACGTATAACCACTTGAACGGATGCCCTAATTAAAAACCTTGTTGTAGTATCCAAAAACCCTCTATCTTCTAGCACGAAAGGTCAGAGACCGACTAAGATGCCCCACACTTTCACAGATCTTAGTAGAGACAGCGGTCCCTTGGGAAGTTATTACCCTTGGGATTTGAAGCCTTGTGTTCCTGAGAAGTGAGTGCACTATAAGGAGGGTCCCGTGCCTCCAAGATTATAAGTTATCCGCTATGAGTAGGCATGGCTAAACTTTATGTCAAGTGGGAATTCAACAGATATTTCCATGGCTCACCTAGGTTGTGGTGTGTTTGTTCTTTTTACAACAACCATTCTCAATGATTTGTCTTGCATGAGTGTTTCAAACTTTAATAAAAAGGAAAAACATATTAAAAACACTTTTCTTAAGAACACTTTTTCCAGATCATCTTCAAAAAAATCAAATGGTCACAAACACCTTGTTTTTGAGTAAACATATGGAATCTTAAAAGTTTTCACTAGGAAGCTTTTGGTATGCTTGATAGTCTTCATCTTGCATATTCATGTCCTAATCCCCTTGCATTTTCATTTCAAAAAAGCCTCTTGCATTTCATTCCTTGTCATAGTCCTCATTATAGTCCATCTTTCACAAGTCCTAATCATTATCCTTTTTCATAAATAGCTCATCTTAGATCCCCTCTAAAAACTTTGCAAAATTCTAGAAAGAATCCAAGCCCTAAAGTCTTTCTTTATGCTATTGAAAATAGGATATTGACTTGGTCCCTTTGTCCCAATTATCCCTTTTATCAATTTGGTCAAACTTCATCTTTTTCATGGTGGATTTGACCTAGTCCAATTATCCCTTGTCCCTTTTTATTCCCTTTTAAAGTCAAGATCCCTATTCTCTCTCCTAAGGTTAGGCTTTTAGGTTTGCAATTTCCAAAGATTTTTCAAAGTGGAAAATCCAAAAAATATAATTGCATTAAGCCATAGGTTTCTTTACATAAATCATCCAAAGTCCAAATTTGTATTTTCATAAAGTCCTTGCACACGTTAAGCTGCATTTTCAACCTCAAAGTCCCTCAAAAAATCCAAAAAAGTCTTGCTTTTTCATATAGGCATCATGTCGGTCTTCACTAGGTTCCAAGCATCCAAAAGGCAACAAGACACTTATCAACCCATGTTTCCATCACAAGGAAAATCAAAATTATCCTTTGATCCTTAACAAGATATACCTTTTCAACAACACGATATTGAGCCAAGACTAATAACATCAATACAACCAAACAATCAATTGCATCAAGTCCACGCACACATGATTCAAAAGTTGCAAACAAAGTTGGAGGAAGAAAATAAAATCTTGGAAGATAAGCTAGAAGAGATAATTAAGAATAAGCATCCAAATGAATCTTTTGATGAATTTGACATGAAAATTCTTATTCATAGATCCAAGATACAAAAACTTATTTCACAGCTCAATGAGGCAAATGAAATTTTCAACCAAGCACAATCCAATCACATGCAAAGGCAGACCTTTTCCCACCAAATTCCAGATCAAGCCCATCTCAATCATATCCAAGAACAAAAGTTATTTGATTAAGTTCCCAAACAAACCTTTCAACCTGACTCTAGAATAATTCAAATGGGGCCACCACCAAATTACAAACCAATCTTTATTCCAATGCAACCAAGTGATCTTCAAACAATTTCACAACCTCTTGTGCCAATCATGCAAACAAGACAATCAATGCCAAGATCACAAACAATAATCGATGAGAACCCTTTTGAGGAACATGTTCAATCCAAAAATTATTTCCAACATGTAAATAATGATGAGGTATCACCAACCAAATCAATCAAGCAATGCAAATTCAAATCCAAAATTTGTTTCAAAAATTGGACCAAACAAATAATTCACCCGTGTCTAGTAATGGCTCATCCCAAAATAATCACATGGATGACATAGCTATTTCCCCTCAAGAAATTAACCTTCAATAAACATCCATGTTTCCCTCTATTACTTCATCCCCACATTCCTCCCAAGAACAATTCCCCCATCCCCATCAAGTGATTCTTCCAACAATGCAACCTTCCAATGGCTATCCACGAAAAAAATCCAACCTAGTCATGTGCATAGCCCAAGTTCCTTTAAACCAATTCCACCATGTCCTCCAATTTCAATCAAGCTTATTCATGAGAGTCTCATCCAAAGTCCATCTCTCTGGTTTCCAAACATTGACCCCTTTCAAGAATCCCCCTTACATGTCCAAATGCATATCCCATGTCAAGAAGATGATACAAAGCACGAAGAAACATGTCTAAAAACATATCAAGATCAAGATTCCAATGATGACCAATCCCCCCTAATTTTTGACCAAGATCTTATTATCCCTAACTCTTCCATCCAAGATTATCCCCTTCTATATCAAGACCAAATTCACCTTCCAAGTCCCATTGACCTTCCACTTCCTAAGAAAGATCATGACCTCCCTTCCATTTCTTCCCAAGATCCATTTCCAAGTCAATATCAAGGTGTCCCTTCACCTTCATGTCCACCAAAAGATCTCATCATCCCTCCAAATCTCCCACAAGATCCTATCCTACCAGAAGATCCTGTCACTGCTCCTATTCCATCGCATGATCCCATTATTCCACCTGATCCCCCTTGTGATCCAAACACATATATGCAAGTTGTTCATGAACCCCTTAAACTTTAAATGGGTTCCCCTAGTTCTATCAAGTCTAGTCCACCTCATGGTCCTATAAGTCCTTCCATATCATACACACATCAAAATAATGGACTCGTGTCTTATAGAAAGTCTCCTACCAATCAAAGAAAGCAATATCAAGTAAAAGGGTTAAACCTCCATGTACAAGGAATATTAGAACCCTCACATATCCAAGAAAATTATAATGGCCATGGTCTTAATAAAAATTATCAATCTCAAGACGTTGGTATCCCTTCCAAATCCAAAATCAAATGTATACCTCCCCCTTCAACCCTTCCATCCATCCTAGGTCCATATATTCCTCCCTCCACTAGCTCGCAACCCATTTACCGTTTCCCAAAGGCAAGTCAGCAAAGGCACACATCTTGGAGAACCTTCCATCTATCCAAAAGGCCTCAACATCCTTCCTATCCATCCATGAACCCCATTCCTTTTCCAAGCAATTTGGATGCCAACCATAAAATCCACAAGTCAAGCAATCCACATGCTATCAAGGATCAACATGTACAGTCTAATCGACATGTACAAAAAATTAAAAATTTGATCCAAAATGAAAAATAAATACCAAAAAGGCCACAAAGTCCCATTGAGCAAAAAATAAAGTCAAAATCCATATGGGTTCCAAAATCCCTTGTGTAAGCAATACCTTCAAAGGACCCTCAAAAAAATGAAAAGGCAAAATGCATGTGGATTCCTAAGAAGCTCCTTGAAGCACAGAGTCCCAAAGAAAAATCAAAATTGGCATCCAAAATTACTATTCCTCCATCTAAAAGCCTTCCATCTTCCAAATCCATTTTGAGTCTTTATGTCCCAAAATCCATATCCTTTCCTCCATCACATCCAAAATCTTATTTTCTTCCATCACTCCATCACCCCTCAAGGTGTGTGCCAATGCTATTCTTGTATCCATTTCCATCCATTCAAAATCAAGCCTTCTTCAACTCCCTCCATCATCCAAGACCTATTTTCCAACCTTTCCTTCATCCTATCCAATCCTTTTCACAATCCTTATCAATCCTCATTCAATCATCCACTTTATATTTGTTTGTCATTACCCTACCAACGTCTTTGCGCATAGTATCATGGTCCATTATTGGATATCTTTCAAAAGGATATTTTAGAGAATACAGATGCTTGAGTCCTTCGTCCATGTCATGTCATGCGTCCAATTTTCTTCCTAATATGTCAAAAAGTCAAAAGGACCAAAAAAAAAGAGGCAAAATTTTTGAAAAAGAAAAAAAAAAGAGAAAAAAAGAGAAAACAATTGCCTTGATGAAAACCTGGCAAACATGTGTCTTGGTAACACGAAAATAATAATAATAATAAAGAGAAATAATTTCGTCCAATAGTGAAAACCTGACAAACAGGCGCATTGGGAAAGTACCATGATGAAAACCTGGCAAACAGGCGTCATGTGTAATTCTATGAACCTCTTGCAATCTATACTTGGGGACAAATTTCATTTGTGTTATCCTCCATTACTCCTATCATTATCCTCCATTATCCCTAGCATGTCCCCCATTATCCTATGCCTCTCATATCCATTATCCTATCCTCTTTTCCCCAACTTTGATCTTGACATGGTTACAAATCTTCCTTGAAGCATCACATGTCCTATCTTCTTTACATTGTCTTGGTCCCTTTGGTCTACATTGCATATCTTATCACAACCTTTCATCCATATTCCACATCCCTTCTCATTATCCTTGATTGATCTTGTATATCCTATCCATATACTATCCTTTTCTTGTACAAATCCTGTCATTATCCTGTCCAGGTCCTAACATTGTCATATCCAACTCCCTATCTTGGTCTTGATGTAAAATAAGGACGTTCAATACAAAAACATGTTTTCAAACAAAAATCTCTTGACATGTCCATTTGTCGCTTTCCATCCACTACACTATCATATTATCCTTTCATTGTATTAACCAGTCCCTCCGCTTGGCACAAAAATATGTTATTCCATTTCTTAGATAGTCCTTGGCACCTAACAGATCCAATCCAAGTGACTTTTGGCCTTCATCCATCTACCAGTCCATTTCTCCTTTCAAAATGTCCTTCCCTTGCTAGACACTAGGGGCAATTTCAAAAAATCCTAAAAAACCAAATAAGAAGCTAAAAATCCAAAAAAATTGCATAATGTCCTAAACAATTGCTAAAAAAGATGTATAATGTCCTGAAAAAATCTATAAAAATCAAATATGATCCTGAAAAAAGACCTTACAAATCACATACGATGCTGAAAAAATCCCTAAAAAACATAAAAAGTCATGAAAAAATCCCTAAAAATCGTATAAAGTCCTGAAAAAACATCATCACAAAAAAAATTGAATATCTCAAAATCCTAAAAATTTAAAAAAGCTTCTTCAAAAAGATGCAATAAATTTGTACATACTTGTCTTTCTTTTGCATCACGATCATCATGTTTGCAGACATCCCTGGCAGATCCATCATTTTGTGCTTAACTAAATCATGTTCTCACAAGTGCGAGCTGAAATATTGTGATTCAACACTCAATCTGTTTGGACTTGTTCAATCTTTCGATCTTAACTATCGACCAATCAATATATCCAACCTATCAATCAATCATCCAATTAGTTAATTAAAACTAAGCTATCAAACAAAGAACACTTAATTCAAGTAACAAAAAGATCAAAATGGTTGTTGGCTCACATTGTTTCAGTGAGTGTTTTACCTTTCATTGATTTTTCTTTTGGTCACGTTCTTATGCTACTCGATGATATTACCTGAATTTATGAGAGTGGTCGGGATGGTTCATGATCAATTTTTGCCTTGTCTTCTACATGTTTGATGATCTCATGAAATTCTAGGGCATGTCTGTTATATGCTTTAGGACAAAGAAGATAATCCTTTGTCTGCATCATGTTTTTTCATGCAAAAGGATGACTTTCTCTCTCTGGCTTTTGTGCCATGATGCGTTGTATTCAGTTTTGCAATATCAAAATAAGCTCTTATGACATAATTGCACTTATGAAAGCCAAAATCTTTCTATCTTGCTAACATTTATTCGTCTAATTTCTGCTTTTTGCCTAACATTTCTTCTGTAAATCCTAACAATCACTTCTCTTTTTGAAAAATTATCCTCATGTCAATTTCTGCCCAATTTTTTGAGGGGGCATCCTACCTCCATTCTGTCGATCCATTGGGGCATAATTTTTAATTTTTCTTTGACACAATGCTCATAATCACATTGTCTCAAAGAGGCAAAAACTGTAGACACCTAAAAATGGTTCGCACCTATGTGCTCCCTTTTTAATATGTCTTCTATTCACTGATATTGTGGCATTCTTCCATGTCACCGATTTCTAACATTTCTCACATAACCTTGATCTTTTTGGCTAAATCAATCAAATTCATTCCTAAACCATGTCAAATCATCCTAAATCAGTCCAACCAAGTTCTAATCCCTTTCTAATCTGTCTAAGATTATTCCAAACTCATATCAATGTCTTATCAATCTCTTTCAATCAATCCTCTGGCATTGTCAAAGTTCATCGATGCCTTATCATCACCAATCTAGGAGAATTGTCATGTTTGTCAATGTCTCCCCAGGAGCATTGTCAAGTTCATTGATGTCTTCTCCTAAATCATCATTTGAGCACATTGTCCAAGTTCATTAATGCCTCATCATCATTTAATTCCTCCAATAGCATTGTCAAAGTTCATCGATGCTATTTCATCATCAATCATAATTTTGAGAGCATTGTCAAAGGTCATCGATGCCTCACTATCATTTGAACACATTTCAAGAGCATTGTCCAAGTTCATCGATGTCTCGTTATCTTTATTTATCCTCTGGCGTCATCCAAGTTTATTGATGTCATTATATCATTTCCAATCATTATTGCGAGAGCATTGTCAAAGTTCATCGATGCCTCGTGATTTCCTAAACTATTCTAGAATCATTGAAATTGATCCTAATCCTTATCATTATCATCAAAATCTATTCAATTGCACATTAATGCCTTTGATTTGGCCAATAACCCTCTAATTTTTCCTCTTGGGATGAATAAACCATAGTTTATCCCTATGTACTAATTGAATAAATAAATCGACTTCATTTATTCCCTTTTCCTAATGTCTCTCTAAATTAATTAATTTCTCATCTTTTGAATTATGGGATTTTCCTAATTCCTAAATTCCTAATTTGCGAGAATAATGAGTTTTTAAATTCAAAAATTGAACTCTTACATTCCCTCCCTTAATTATACTTCATATCCTACTTTGCTTCATGATTTCTTCCACCTTTCCTTATTCATTTTCCCCTAATTTGTGCTTGCATTTTCCTATTAATTTGCTTCATCCTTTTCCATCCATTATGCATTGATTTATTCATACTAAATCTGTAAATTGTCTCTCATTTCTATATATTGAGATTCAATTCTCTCTTTCAAGTTAGAACCACATTTTTTGAGTATTTTTGTTGCCATTTTGCTTTCATGAATAGGTGCATATTGTCACATGGGAGGAACATATCAAATTAAAAGAATAAAGAAAAGCATTGGAGCATCTTGAGGGAGTGTTTGTTTGATTTTGTTTAAATCTTTTATGCACTTTTCCTTCATAGCTTTAATATTAGGATAAGATTGTTATTTTTATGCTTTTATAGGTTGTGGTTGCCTTGCATGCAAGTATTTCTTCTTTTTCCTCTCCTTCAGTAACCAAAACATCTACCTCTGAAAGGTCTGATCTATTCTTTAGGTACTTCAAGAGTAGGGCTTTCTACATCAATCTTCGCATCAAATTTTTCTTCTTGATTCTTTGAACATTCAGCTTCATTGAAGCCAACACCAGTAATGTATCCTTTAGGTTTCTGTCTGTCTCTTTGTTCATCGATCAAGTTACTACTCATGTGAAGTTTCTCAATATGATACTTTTCCTCAACAAGTTCTCCTTTTATGATCTGATTGTATGTCTCTAATTCTAGATACTTGTTCTTGTAGTGTTCAAGTTTAGTATTCATTTGTCTCATCTGAATATTAGCATCTTTCAAGGTTTATTCAATTTTGTTCTTATCATCCTTCTCTTGTTGAATCTCTTTAGCCATCTGTAATGAAGTAGTTTCATAGTCAAGCTTTAAGGTATCTTTCTCTTGCTCAAGCTACATTATCTGATTTGAATTATCATTGTTTAAATCTTCTTTTATCTTAACCATAATATCTTGTCTCTTACTTCTGGAAAGTTCAAGCAGTTTTTTTAGTTTCTTTATGAATCCCTTTGCTCTTCTCAATTTGAATTTCAAGTCACCATTCTCTGCTTTAGCTTTGTCAAGATCTTCAAGTGCTACTTCAAAGTTTTCTTCCAAAATTTCAAAATCCATCTCGATCTCCCTTAAGTTGTTAAACTTTCTTTGCAAGGGCCAAAAGCTCTGATACCAATTGTTAGGATTAAGTAATACTAAGAGGGGGGTGATTATGTATTACAACACTTTAAATATAAACTTAATCATTTCCAACTTAACCATATAATTAATGAAATGAAAAGAACATAAGCACACAACACATAACTCATAACACCATGAATTATTGTCGAGGAAACCATGGCCAAGAGAAATCCCTGGTGGGGATGGTACCCACAAATATGCACTAAAAGTATAGTGTCCCTATTAGGAGACCTAGCCATGTTAGGAGCTGAATATTAAATTAGTACATTTCCCTGTTAGGGGAATACAAAACCCTGTTAAAGGTATACTAAGCACACTGCTCTTACAATCATAAATAGCTATGTTACAATCAATTCTCAGTAGTGAATATTACAAGCATGATCAGCTATGCTTAGATAGTTCCAGTTGTAGCTCACATCTATCTTACATCACGATGCATCCATGCATTCCATCTTCTTCATACCATCTCACCACTTACACACTTCACTTTATGATGCATCCATGCATTCCATCTTCTTCATACCATCTCACCACTTACACACTTCACTTTGCAAAAAGCTCTTCATATATATATAT
>MU226779.1:3243142-3269006 GCA_018584345.1 Thuja plicata | reverse complement strand
TGGTTAAGAGGAGATAGAGTTTGGTTAACTGAGGAGCTAATTATGAGTTACCTTTTTGAACTGAAGAGGTGGGTGAAGTTACCCATGTGAACTGGAGAGATGGGTGGAGTAACCCATGTGATCTGATGGGAGTTATCTCTTTGAAGATAAATGAATATTTAATTCATTTATTTATTAATTGTTTTCAACATGCGAGATAATTGAATTCTTTTTTATTAAGAATTGCTTTATTTGATGAAATTAAATTAATTTAATTGAAATTAACTTAATTGGAAGAATTTAATTAGTAAGTTTAAATATTTGGATTAAACTATAGGAAATTGAGTTTAATTAATTAGATATTGATAATTTAATCAATTAAAGCTTAATTAATTAAATAAAAATAATTATTTAATTAATTTTGGGAATTGGATTAGATGATTTGAGAAATGAATTTAGAAGAAAATAGATGATTAATTAATGATTACGAAACCATTAATTAATAGATGAAAATTAGTGTTTTTAATGTAAAGTCGCAAGCCTGTCCATTTTAGGGTGTCTACAATTACTCTGTAAGACAATTTTATATCCACACCTTATGTGAATCTATCAATTGTTTGACTTCTTAGACAAGATCAAGTTATCTTTATTACTACAATTTATCTATTTTTTTAATCTCTCCTTGAGAGAATCGAATAAATAAATCATATAAATAAATACTTCTTTAATTGATCTGATTCATCCTTAACATCCAAATCAATCAATATAATGAAAGACAACTTTTTATACAAGAATATCAAAACAAACTTTAGCTGCTAGAACTAAAACAACAGAGAAACTGAATTCGTAAGAAATGTCTTTTTGCCACAAAATTTTGTAGAGAAAGCACTTGGATTATATTTCATATATTTCTTCATGATCCCTTGTTCAATATTACATGCCTATTTATATAGTAATACTTGAAAAGGTCGTACCTTTTCATAATGCCTTTTGAGTTTAACAGTAATTAACACAACTTGATGAAATAAAACATAAAAGAAATTGTGCTCTAATAAGCCATAAATGCACTTCGGAAACATGATTGATCTACTCCTAGTTTGACTATGTATCGGCATTATCTATCATATCTCTTATAGGGAGTTCAATGTTGAACATGTTCTCTATGTGGTTGTGATTATTTTCAACTGCGGGGTCCTCATTCTTTACCTCCTCGAAAGCATATGGTAGCATCAACCTACACTCGGCTATCCATTCATTTTTACTTCTCAGGTCCTCATTATCGTTGAACAATGGTGGTAATCTTACTCCTGCAACATCTTGTAATTCTTTTATCTCTAATTTCAGAAGATCATGTAATCCCTTATGTGTTATCAACAATACTTGTACATCTCTGATTGCCTTGTCATCTACTAGATTTCTATTTTGTATTTCTTGGATCCCTTCTTCAATCCAATTCATCATCATTTTATGCTCTTTAATAACATTGAAATTTCTCATGTGGGCAATCCATAACTTTTCAGCCCAAGCCATCATATTGGCAAATCTTTTTTGAATTGCCACAAAAATTGTTTCAAACTTGACATTTCTCATTTGTGTTTTCAACTATTAATTTTCAATTTCTAAGTTTTCACTTTTACTCTTCCACTTGGTTTGTTCCCCTTGTGTTGACATATAAGTCAATCCTTTAGGCTTGTCTTTGATCTTATCCTTGAAGGAACTATTTTCATGCAATAACCTCTCATTTTTTAACTTATACATATTTCCTTCCTCCACTAATTGTTCAATTTGTGCAACCATTAATGTCAACAACTACCATTCATGTTTTGAAATTTCAAATATTGTGTCGATGTAACAATATTCATTAATGAGACATGTCAAAACCCATTTTGATCCAGTTTTTCTTCTTTGGCACCATCTCTATTTATATTTTTGCATTTTCTCCTTTCTTATCTTTGAGATCATTAAAATATCCTTTCGACCCTACATGCCCTTTTGGTGAGAATTTCATCATTGTAAATGGATCGATATGACCACAAAATAGTCTCATCGAAATCACATGTCTTCCCGATGAACTCTTCCTTCTATCTTGCTTTTAAAAATTTCAGGGACAAGTAAAACCTCTCAACAACATATGTTCATTTGTATAATTAATCTTTCATCACTGTGACCTTTGCTTTCAATGGAACACAATAGAAGTATTTCCAAAACTACATGTCTCCTCAATGATCTCAATAGAAGTATTTCCAAAACTACATGTCTCCTCAATGATCTTAACCTCGAGATTTATCTCTATCAATTTTGAAGAGAAACCTTTAGAACTCATCCCGATAATAGCCTAGTCACAATATTATCACTGTGACTTAAATGATTTCTAGGATGTGATAGAAGTCTCCTCAAAGCTAATAGTCTCTCCGATGAGTTCTATTTTTAAATTATCCTTTATTAATTTTGGGATGACGACTTCGAAGTCCTTTCGATGATGGAAATATTATTTCATTTTATCGAAATGACCTTAGGCAATCGACGAGACTTGAGAGAAGTTACTTCGATAATAGTAATCAACTCGATGAAACTCACTATTTCTATCATCAACTTGTTTGTCTAGAAGACCGAATATACTTTTATCCAATGTGATTTCATTCGTAACCAACGTTCTCAACAACAACACATACAAATACTCCCTTCGATGTATAATTTCTCTCCGATGAATTTTTTGAATATATATTTTCTTCTATCGAGGAGAGAAAGATAAAGTCATATCGATGAAATAATCTTGACTGAGGCATGTATTTTATCACTTTCCTTTTATCGAGAAGACTATTCATATTACCTTTCCAGGGTTATATGTTATATCGATGAGTTTTTGTGCTTATCAGTGTGACCCAGGTGATCGATAGGACATCAAAGTAGTCTTTGCGACCCATTTGGTCTCTTCGATAAGGATTTTCTTTTGTTCTGATCAGAAACATATAATGAGAGTCTCCTCGATGATACATGTCTCCCGATATGTCATGTCCTCTTTATTATCAACCCTTATGATCTACATAAGTCGATGAGTCTCTTTTTGATGGAATTCTATCTACGTAGTTGGGCTTGTTATTAAGAAGAAATATCAACATTCTTGTTGATGGTTCATTTCTCTCAATCTGAACATCCTTGAAGAGAATTGGAACATTCTTGTTGATGGTTCATTTCTCTCATGATCTTCTTAGTATGGTGAACTTACTTTTTCAGCCAGAAAAACAACATGTCCTTCCAATGAGAATCTTCTATAGAGATCAAATTGATCTTTGAATTCTCCTCCTGACCTATCACAACTGTGCGATGAAATTGTTTTTGTATGTATTTTTTTTGTCGAAGAGAAATCTATGAGGTTTTTCTTTATTTTTTCTGAATGTGCATTTGGGATTTTTATTTATTGGACTTATTTAACATGGCATATTTAGTGTTTCTACAATATTGTCACAGATTATGTTATACAAAAATTTATGTGATTATGGTTAAAAGGCCAAATTGTGGAAAACTAAAAACATTCAACACTCAAATGTTTGGTTTGATGATTTCATATTGGGTTCTTATGGAGTCCAAGCTATTGCATCAACACTTGTGATCAACTCCACAGAGGCATTGCATCATTGAGGTATAAGGTGATTTAAGTTTCAGATCTAGATTATATTTCATCTTTCCTTATGCAATTTCATTTTCATTTCAAGGTTAATTCCTATACAGGGGATTTACCAAGGCAAGCCCCTTTCCACAACATTTTCCCCTCCTTTTTGTGTTTGGGAACAGGTTTTCAGATTTTTGGATCCAGATTTTGGGAGTTACAAAACCAGTGGCAGATCCCTTACAGGTTTCATCAAATTTGGAGTCTCTAGGACAAGGTTGAATTTTCTGGACAAGGTCGAATTTGTTCGACATAGTCCTTTGGATCTGATATTTTTACAGTCAGAATTTACAAGTGTCAAAGTGCCAGATCCAGAACCATACCTGAATCTGATAGCTTTGCGACAATCAAAACCAGATCTGAAGTTCATTCCTTTTCTCCTAGCTTCAAGGTGATTTCATCCTTTCTATTCCCCTCTTGCACTTACTTTCATAGATTAGATTTGCATTTCTTTAATCAGCTATCAAATTTACATATCAATCACATCATATAATCACACTTTTTTCCACAAGGAATACCCAAATACCCCTTTTACCTAGATATTGCATTAGCACCCCTTTATCCTTTTTGGGTTGTGTAAATCATATTGGTTTAAGGGTGAGTTTGTATTCAAATAAAAAATATGATTTCGTGAGTGATCTACATCCTAGCATTTCTCACCATTTTATATTGTACATTTTGGTTAACCCGACTCATAACATTTCCATTATGATTTTGGTGTTAGATTCCTTCCTATGCATTTAAATATCTACATTTATTTTGTATGAATTTACATCATACTGCTACAATCTATGAATTTAGATATCCTTTTGATTTTGGTTAGATCCTCCTTGTCTAGATCTACCTTGTATGCATTCTCTCTTTTAGACTTTCTTTTCATGCATTCTTCCATTTCATTTTTATGATTACATGTTTTGAAATACTAACGAAACAAACACAAAAACATTTATTTTTATGCATTTTACATGTAATTGCATTATATGAATGAATTTTTTATCATCATTTACTAGTTTAATTTCAATAATTTCAAATTGTTTCCTTTCATGCATATGATGATAGTTTAGTTCTTAATTTCATTCATAGTCACACGATTGTCCCTCCCAAAACCTATCCCTCCCATGAAAAAAATTTAGCACGAGAAGAGTATATTAACATTTCTTCAAAGAATATCCAGGTCCAAAGGGTAATATCTTGAAAGATGATGTTAATCCTTCTACTAAAATGTATCTCCCTCGTGAAGACATTTTGGTGCAAGAAAAGGATACTTTACCCTACTTTTCTATCCATCAATTTCCTTCTAGAAATCAAGCTTTAGCGAGTCATTATTATTCCTGTCCTAAAGTGTGCTTTATTCATAGATATGTTCCTACCCTTGATGATTCTCCTATTTGGGATGAACCCTTGGATAAAGAATTGATTAGTATCTCCCTCATGAAGATATTTTGAGTCATGCTTGTTCCTCTCCTAAAGTGTGCTTTATTTATCTAGATATTCCTTCCCTTAACGATTCTCCTATTTGGGATGAGCCCTTGGACAATGACCTCATAAAAGAAGATTATATAATGTTTTACATTTCTTTTACTCCCTCTAGAGATGGCACATTCATATATGTCAGTGATCCTTCTCCTAAGATATACCCCTCGTATGAGGATATTTTAGAGCAAGAGGAGGACATTATCAATACTTTTCTTAATATCACCTTACCTTCATTTGACACTCCTTTTAGAGATGAAGAATTAAAGTATGTCCATACTCCCTATTATAAGGACATATTAAAAGAAGAGGATCCTATGATTACTAATTTCCTTAATGCTCTCCCTTCTAGTGATAAACCCATGAACAATAAAAAGCTTGATCAAGTCAATGTTATTGTTCATGCTCAAAATATGGTAGCCAAAAATCCTATGATAACTATCAAAGGATGCAATCAATTCAATTCATTCCAAACACCTAACAAAACTATGGTTACTATTAAGGTTTATCCTCATCACTATTCTCAAACTTTCACTACACCTGTGATTAAGTTTAAAGGATATAATAAAAAAGTTCTTTTCAAACTCCACATAAGCCAATTATAATCATGAAATGAAAATCTAGGATTCCTTTGGAGTTTATTAGGGAATATCATGTAGTTTGTCACACCTATCACACAATAAACAATCCTCAATCTAGTTGCTCCTATTAATCTCCCACCTTCTTAGTCTGTGCTTCCTCCTCCACCCTAACTTCCTCAAAATCTTGGAAAGGAGTATGAATTAATAGAACAACTCCATAATACCCCTGTCAAGATTTCTCTTTGGGAGCTTCTTCAAACTTCTCTGACATATCATGAAGCCTTGAAAAATTCTTTAACCACTCTTCCAACCCCTACACCTAATCAAGACAATATCAATTCCTTTAAGCAATGCATGCATGCTACTACTGCCCCAACTCAATTGTCTTTACTCAAGATGATTTACCTTCTAAAGAAGTTCAAAATAAACATGATTTCATTATGGCGGTTTTCCTTATCAACGATAATATCATTTGTAGGACCTTAATTGATAATGGTTCTGGACTAAATGTTTGTAGTATGGACATGTTGAAAGAGATCAAAGCTTATGTTTCAACTATTAAACTGATTACATTCCTATTTGTGGATTTGACAATATTGCTAAGAAAACATTGGGCATTATCACATTACATGTTAAGGTAGGTTCGGCTATTCTAGATACTCTTATTCATGTGATGGATGAACCTCTTAATTATTACCTTCTTTTCGACAGACCTTGGTTACCTGTTATGCATGATATTCCTTCAACTCTACATCGAAAAGTAAAGTTTATCTACAACAATATAATGTACACACTTATGGCAGATGATAGACTAAATAGTTGTTTGAATACTGAATCAACCAATAATCTTGAACTAATTGAACAAAAACAAGATCAAGAACCCAAGGATGATCCTTCTTTTTCTAGTGTCCTTTTGGATGATGATTGGGGATCCCTAGATTTAACACCTAAAAATCCCTAAAAATCTTTATTACCTTAGTGGATAGCCCCAAAATTTGACCAATTAGGTCATTTGAAATCTCCATCTCCGCCCCATAGACAAAAACAATTTGATTCTTCTAGCCCTTGACAAAAGCTTTGGATGCTTGTGTATCATGCCCATAGAGCTTCTCAATGTATAGGGTAGCCCCACCCCTGTTTAGGATTTTCCACACTATATCATTAGAGTTTTCCTCTTTACAAGAAATAGTCTCAATGCATCTTTTGTCACCACCCATGATGGAAGAAATAATAGTAGATATAAAAAAAAACAGAGTAAGGTAAAATAAGCACCATTGTTGGTAAGAAGTAAAAGGGTGAAAAAAATTACCCATAAACCATGTGAAGCTTTGCCTAACAAGACAACTGGTAATCATCGTAATAAACGACATAGCCATATTAGCGAACAAGCATTCATGACATAAGATGACATTAGCTTTGAGGGGGACGGGGTCGTGACACTCACACTTTGACTTCAAGGGATTTGAAACTCCGAGGTTAGCAAAGAAATAATAACTGATTACCCTCCCTATACATATGATAGATATGGTACTCCTCAAAGGTCTTAAGCATAGAAATGAAGACCCTAACAAAACTTTCAATAGCCCAACTTGGTTTTTGTTTCTCTATGAAGCAATTAATAATGTTCATTGAGTTGCTTTCAACCCACACCTTGAAATCTCGAGACTAGCTCATTTGATTCCACCATAGGCTCCATTTGCTTCAACAAAAATGACCACCTTAACCATTGTTTATATTTAAGTTTGATCCCCTTCCTCCTTTCTCTAATCAAAACTTTCAATAAAATTTGCATTGCTTTATATGTCCCATTCACATCATGAAATGTGGAAACCATATGTCTACAAAATTCACCATAATAATAATAATATAATAATATTACCAAAATGCTCACATGTACATTAATATATAATTTAAGTTGATTTAGTGAAAGCCGATGAGAAATTGTATAGAAGAAACCGTGAGGGTGTATAAAAAAATATCAAATAAAAGACAAACCGACATTGCACACCTTGTTTAAGCAAATAAAGGAAGAAAAGTGTGGCTGATTGCCGGGCATAAAATTCTATCGGCTACGATTTGACAAGCTCAGGTAGGCGAGTTCAAGACGTACACGTGTCAGTTCAATTTTGCAGAACCTGGGTTGCATGTCCCCGCGAGGCTGCGTCCCAGCCCTTCATTTGTCCAGTCGGTGTACGAATATTCTCCCGCGAGATTAAAAGGGGAAATGCGGTAAGATTAAACGTTTTACAATATAGAAAGCTTCCTCTCTCCTTCGCCCCCACTGGACTGGCGATTCACAGACTGTTCTTGCTTGCCTTTCTTTCTGTTTCTACCTCTGCCATTGCTTTTTTTGTTTCATCTGGTTCTGGTTCTGCTTCGGATTCAAGCGGAGGATTTTGGGTTTGATTTCAATTTGAGGGATTGGTTGTGGAAGCTGGGGGAGAATTGAGGCAGGGCAAGTTGTGTTTTGGTTGTGATTCTTCTTGGGATTTTAGCATAGGATTTTGGGTTTGATTTCGATTTGGGGGATTGATTGTGGAAGCCGAGGGAGAATTGAGGCAGTGCAAGTTGTGTCTCTGGTTCTTCTTGGGATTTCAGTAGAGGATTTTGGGTTTGATTTCAATTTGAGGGATTGGTTGTGGAAGCTGAGGGAAAATTGAGGCAGGGCAAGTTGTGTTTTATGGAAACGCGGAGCCGGAAGCGGGGCGAGGCCAGAGCAGCGCAGCGGCCCTCATCCAGCGGCGCCCCTGCCGCGAACAAGCGAGCTCGGCTGGAAGCGTCGGCGTCGGCGTCGCCTCCACTCTCTCGCCGCGCCACACGATCGTCCGCTGCAGCTGCCCGCGCCATGGATGACGAAACTACGGCTGCGAAGCAGCGCAGGGAGGAAATTGAGAAGAAGGGGAAGCAAAAGGAAAGTGAAATTCAGCGCGATGTTGAGATTGCCGATGCAGGGCAAGGTAAGGAGATTCTGAGTAGTGAGTATGATGAGGAGGGGGAAGATGAGGAAGGGGGTTCGGAGGATTTTGATGACGATGAGTACGATGATTATGATGATGGCATCCCCGAGGGTCATCCCGGCAGGCATTTCGGTGGGTCGGCGTCTGACTTGCGTGGTATGTTGAGGAGGCTGGCGGTGTTCGGGTTACCGTCTGGCGGCGCGGAGGAGGTGGGGAAGTTGAAGCGTATTTTGGCCAGTCTGAGAGATGAGGCGGATGATTTCAGCCAGATTGGCGCGCTTACGGAATTGTGTGAGATTCTGCCGTTTGCTTCGGAGGAGCTGCGGGATAGGTTTAATGTTGATTCGTTTGTGCCGATTTTGGTTGGGTTTTTGAATCAGGAGGGTAATCCTGATGTCATGCTTTTGGCGGCCAGGGCTTTGACGCATATTTGTGATATCTTCCCTTCCTCTTGCACTAGTGTTGTGCATCATGGCGCTATCCCCTGTTTCTGTGCGCGCTTGCTTACGATTGAATACATGGACTTGGCCGAACAGGTATTCTAATCATTTCAAGTTTATGTTTTTCTAATGTTTCTTAGGTTTCAAATAGTATTTTTTAAATTAACGAAGGATTCTTGCCTCACCAAGTTAAATCCAGTGCATGCATTTTGAGAACATAGGTTCAGTTTCAAAATAATTTTTGATTTTTCGGCTTGCTGGAGCAATGCTATTTTTATCTTATCGATTTTTAATTCACCAGGGATGTAAAGGCCTGTTTAATATTGAACAATTGTGGATGCTTCACTATGATGTATATTAGTCTTAGATTTGCTCGTCACTGACATTCTGTCTTCTGCAATTATTTTATGGGATATTTTTTCTATAGCGCAACATTGACATGACCACAATTAGAAGTGCATTCTACATAGTTAAAGTCATTTGAGAGTGTAAGATCTGATAGACTTTAGAGCGCTACAGTTATTAGAAATATCTTCTGAGAAACGAATTTTAATTAGAATACTTAGTTGTTATAAAACTCAGGGAAAAAATTATATTCTTTAAGCATGGTTTATAGGCTTTAACGTATATTTCCTGCATTCTTCAGGATGTTCTTATCTAATATAGTATGACTAGTATGGTGTAGCCAAGTATAATCATGTTATGTTAATTAAATAGGGTTTATTATAACTAGAGAAGAGGGCTGCCATAAATCTAGATAAAATGCTCTTAGGATTAAAATATAAGATCCATAATCATTTTGTATGAAGTAGATTCTTATAATAGTCGTGCAATGCTCAAACAGTCTTTACAAGCTTTGGAAAAGATCTCTCACAGACATGCTTCCGCTTGCCTTCGTGCTGGTGCTCTTATGGCAGTATTGTCGTACCTGGACTTTTTCTCCTCTGGTGTTAAGGTAATTTCTTTAACGTGAGGATTCCTTATAATCAATGGATGTCGAAGTACAATCTCATGGCTAACAAACTTGAAATCTCTCTTCAGAGAGTTGCATTGTCAACGGCTGCAAATATTAGCAAACAACTTTCACCAGACACCATTGATTCTGCAATGGAAGCAATCCCAACATTGACGAGTCTTTTATCAGATCCTGATGCTAAGGTATATTATTGTTGGTGAACCAAACAGTTATCTTATTGAATGGTTTTGGGCGATTTCCATCTGATAGACAGTTACTTTTTTTTTGCTTTATTTGGTTGGGATATGTTGAGAACTCTTTCCAATGGAAAATTTGTTTGTTTTCAGGTGGTGGAGCATGCATCAGTCTGTTTAGCTCGCATTGCAGGAACTGCTGCATTATCTACTGAGAAATTAGAAAAGCTCTCTAGCTATGGTCTTGTTTCACAAGTTGCAAGTTTGATTTCCGTTACTAACTCAGGCAGTGGACAGGCATCACTTAGTTCGCCAACCTACTCGGTATTTTGTCAGTGTTTTGAGGAAGTACTTGTGAACCTGAGGCAGATTTATTTCTTCAGAGTGCTAAATTGATTCTTTTGGTTTGGTGCAGGCTGTCATTGGACTTCTTTCAACCTGTGCGAGGGGCTCTGTTGTATTTACAAGGGAGTTGCTTGAAATGGGTATTTCTGGCATCCTGAGAGACATATTAACTGGTTCTGGCGTTGTTTCTCAGATTCCTAATCCTCTTTCTCTAAATGGGCCAACGGACCAGGTTACCTTTATCTCTTAACTGTTTGTATTCCGATTTTATATGATTTGCATCATCTTGTTCCATAGTTGGAATGTCTGCTTTCAAACTTTGGAAGACCCGATAATGATGTTCACAAATGATTTTCATAAGTTGTGGTGATGCATTAGTGTGTCCAACTCTGAAATCTATTGTAGATGGTAATGTATCTGTCAACTTCAAATTATTGTTTCTGCAGTTGTGTGAAATTGTCTCCTTGGTGAATGACCTCCTTCCATCCATACTTCATGAGACTATCTCACTTCCTACGAGTCATGCTGGTTCTAGTCATTCTTCTAAAAAGCTTATGTCCAGAAGCTGTACAGATAACTCTGACCGTGAAAAGCTATTTCTAGAAAACCCAGATCTTTTAGTGCAATTTGGAAGGGATCTTTTTCCACTCATGATTCAGGTGACAATTGTTATGAATAAAATCTTTATTCAGAAGTTTTGCATTAACTTGAGTTTGTAGGTTGTAACAAAATGTGATTTATCAGGTATATGGTTCAAGCATCAACACTCAAGTAAGACACAAATGTCTGGCAGTTGTTAGCAAAGTATTGTGTTTGAGCACTGCTGATATGTTAAATTCTTTACTACAAGCAACCAATATATCAAGGTATTACACATCCAGTGCATAGATATTATAAAACTTTAACTGCTAGGTTGTTATGTTTGAAGCACTTAAAACTTACTTTGGTTTTGCACTATCTGCAGCTTTTTGGCAGGAGTTTTAACTGGAAAAGATATTGAGGTTTTACTTCCAGCATTGCAAATTGGGGAAGTTTTAGTGCAAAAACTTCCTGAACTGTTTTCAAAGATGTTTATGAAAGAAGGTGTTGTTCATGCTGTTGATGCACTTATATCTTCGGGGTCCACTTTGTCAGGAAAGGATAAAATTACGGCAACTGGAACATCATTGAAAACACGACGTAACAAAAAAATTGCTGGGGGATCAACAAATGAAGTATCTGGAATGGATGAGACTAAAGATACAAATGAGACAAAAACAAGTTCATCTCCACCCTTGGTGCCAGGTGCTAATTTGGATCTCAAAGTTATTATCAGTGCACATGCAAGGCGCTTTAAGGATACATACATTGCTGCAAATTTGGGTTCTGCTGAAGCTGGATCTACCGATAGTCTTTGCAAGTTGACAAATCTGTGTAAGAAGTTAAGTGGTTCCTTCTCCGTTGATTTGAAGGCCAAGGCCAAGTCAAAAGGCAAGGGTAAAAAGAACAGGTTTGTGGTTGATAGTAATGATCAAATGTCAAGCATTGCTGATATTCTGGCAGAAGTTAGCAAAGATGATGGTGTGTCAACTTTTGAGTTTGTCAAAAGTGGGGTTATAGCGTCTTTAATAGATTATTTTGCAGGAGAGGGGTCTCATAAAGAAAACATGTCACAATCTGATTTAATGAAGCATCATAAGGAAACCTTGAGAAGATTTCAATCATTTGTTGATCTCTCGCTTCCATTGGATCATCAAGGGAAAGAAGCTCCTTTGCTAATTTTAATTCGGAAGCTACAGGATGCACTTGCCTCATTGGAACATTTTCCTGTGGTTCTGAGCCAGGGTTCAAAATCACACAGTGATAATTCTAGCAGTTTGGCTGGATTAAATGCATTCAGACGACCTTTGAAACTGCGGTTGCGTAGAGCACAAGGAGAAAAGTCTCTGGGTGATCACATGTCTAGTATTTTACATATAGATCCACTGGCTGATATAAATGATGTTGAAGATTATCTTTGGTCTAGAGTACAGAGAAATGAAACTGAATTCAATTGTGGTGTGGCTGAGCCTGCAGCATCTACCCAAGTTGCTGTGGAAGGCCGACCATCAACAAGATCAAGGTCATCAACAGCAGCAGGAAGTGCTTCAACCAATAGCATAGACTCTCTAAATTCTAGGTCATCAAAAGAAAAGGGGAAATCTGTGTCAAGAAGTGTTGACGGTCCACAAACAAGAAGTGCTGCTCGGAGACGAGTAGCATTAGAGGGAGAACCACAACGCAAACAACAAAATGTACAATCTAGTGAGGAGGTATACAAGCATTATTTTCCATATTTTCAATCTACATTTTCTTTTCTGTGAGGGAATTTTCACTGAATAGAGGGGTGTTCTACAGTAGCAACAAGACAGATTCATCATGTCATAACTGTGTATATAAAAACCTATGTTCCCAAGGGATGTGTACCTGGCCCTTTTTGACATGTTTCTATACAGAGCAGAGGGGGATGCATTGGAAATGTACGCCCACTGCCCCCCAATCCAATTTTTTTGCCAAAATGTCCCAGTAATGCTGGTACTGCATGGGGATGGTCAGCTGCTCTTGGGACAGGTGGGGACATCATTGATGTCGTCCCTTGACTGTCCTGGGGATGGCCAGCTGTCCCTGCACAATAATGACTCGAGTAGTTACACAATCTGCCTGGTTTAGATTTTTTCATTTCGTAAAACAGCTGATTGCAAATTATGTATCACATCATGTCATTCAATCCTATCAATTTAGCTTCTGCGTTCCCCTTCTAAAATACCAATCTTTCCAACAAAGCTCTAGCTTGCTGCACTGTGGAATTCTAGAAAACATATTGGCTTTTGAAATGTACACAAAAGCTGAAATTAGTGCAATAATTCACTGATTCTAGCACAAAAGAAGTAAACTAGAACAAGCACCAAGTTCAATGCTAAGCTCTTTATGCATCTTAAATATTTTGGAGATTCAGCAAAGCTTCTAGAATCTAGAGTCATATTAAAGCACACTGCAGAAGTGTACAGATTCAGGGATTTATATATATATCAAGAATATTGACAAGACTTCTGATCTGATTAAGGTAATCAACAAACAACAATTCACGATATGTCCTGACTTCAGATTTGTAGGATTAACTGTGGTATGATGCTTTAGCAAGAAATCCAAAAGGTGTTTATGGCAATATGAACATTGAATCACCTAAAAATTTTGTCTGTAAGCAAAACGATTAAACTTTATTAATCTGTTCGACTCTCATTCAATTTCTCAATTCAACTCTAATGTTATGTTGATCTATAATTTTTATATCATGATATCATGATATCAATGTTATCAAATGAATTTTTATAATTTACTGATATCTTCAAAAAGCCCCTAATTTTTAATAGACGACCCCTTGGCATCCTTTAAAATGTCCTCCAAAATTTCATCTCTGCAATGCATCCCCCCGTCCCTTAAGCTGGTGTAATATAGATAAAAATCAAAGGCAAAGTTGCAAACATATTTATAAAAGAAACTATAAAATCAGACTTTCAAAAAGTACCATATAAGTATATATTTATACTAAGTTGCCAGTCCTGGTAAGGGAATGGGTGCAGGTTTGGGCATACTGGTAAGGCAAATTTTCTCTTTGGATATGGTCAACAGGTTTGTTTATATATATAAACAAACTATAATACTCAATATAACTATGTTTAATAAATTAACTACAACGTGGAGTTATGGCGAACAATGTGTTGCTGTGACATAGGCTTGTATGACATGGTGCATATGAAATTAAAGCCAAAGTCAAAACAATCGCTTTCAGCTGTTGGTGGGTTAATTAATGCACTAAACATTTTAAAGAGTTCATTTGGAAAGAGAAATTTAGTAAAGTTGAGTTGATTACACCACTCCCAATTGGATGCAGCACACAAACTACTTTACTTAAGAAGTTTTTAATTGAGTAGAAAACCAAAGCTACCATTGTGGCATTTATGATTTATTGGAAAATCATATCTTTTGTTTGATGCCTTGGTTTTGAATTTATATTTTTTCTGACTTTCTATCTCATCTTGTTTATTTTTATAGGAGGATGATCCTTTTGTTGCTCCTGTTGAGCTTGAACAGACTATGGCCATGGAAGAAGATGGAGATGACGATGACGATGTTGAAGAGGTGTGCTTTTTACAAAACATCTAGGATTTTAAATGGATATTCAGTATGTTTGTATCTCTTGCTAGTTTTTTTTAATGCGTCCACCATTTTGTCTACTTTCACAGATGTTTATGGAGGAACCAGCTTCAGTTTGTGTTGTGGAACGAGTAGCTGGTGTAGACTTGAGAGATCTTGTGGGTGGAGCTGCGATGGCTTCAACAAGTGCTGCTACAGGTTATATTGCAAACAGTGTGTTTGGTCATTAAAATTAGAAATGTTTTAACTTGCATTATAATTTTGTGTTTCGGCTGTCTTTTGCAGATACTATAACAATTCAGGCATCTTCTAGTTTAAAAGGAGTTGGCAGTTATAGAGACCATCCCCGACTGAATTTCTTCATAGGTGGGAAACTACTAGATAGATCCTCAACATTATTCCATGCAATTCAGCATAATATGGTACCAGGGGGAGATGAGCCAAGATTTCCAGGGTCAGAATATGCTTTCAGGGAGAGATTTTGGGATGAGGTTCACACAATTACATATCGCAGGGCAGATGCACTGGCCAAAAGGAATTTCAGAGAACCTCTGAAAATGAGTTCTATTTCTATGACTATTAAGAACATGCCTTTTATTGACAATATTTTGCAAAGAAAGCTTCCTTGTGATTTAGAAAAGTCAGATAGTACACATGATATCTTGCTGCTACTTCGAGTTGTAGAAGGACTTAATGGTTTAGCTCCTTGTTTGAGATCTCAGAGTTTATCTGATGCATTTGCAGAAGGAAAATTGAAAAGCCTAGACGATTTAAAAGTTGATGTCCATCTCATTCCTCAAGAGGAATTTTTGAGTGGCAAGCTGACTTCAAAGTTAGCACGTCAACTGCAAGATGCCGTGACATTATGTAGTATTGGTCTGCCACCTTGGTGTCACCAGCTGATCAAGGTCTGTCCATTTTTGTTTTCATTTGAGACAAGGAGGCAATATTTTTATTCTACTGCATTAGGAGTACAACGTGCACTGCATCGTTTACAGCAGCAACAGATTTCTCAGAATCTAAATGCACCGAACAATAGAGGACGCCATGTTGGTAGGATACAACGGCAAAAGGTTCGTGTTTCACGAAAACGTATATTGGAGTCAGCTGCAAAAGTGATGGAGCTGTGCTGTGGTCAAAAAACACTACTTGAAGTTGAGTACTACAATGAGGTTGGCACTGGTTTAGGTCCAACTCTTGAATTCTACACCCTTATAAGTCATGAAATGCAGAGGAGTATGTTGGGCATGTGGAGATCAAATCCGTCTTCTGCTGGGAATGTTCAAGATGGAGATTTTGTTCAAGCATCTCATGGATTATTTCCTCGTCCATATCCACCCCATACAGATTCATCTGTTGGAAGCAAAATTAACAAGGTGATAGAGAATTTTTGTCTCCTAGGACGTCTAATGGCTAAGGCTCTTCAAGATGGCCGGCTTCTGGACTTGCCTCTTTCAACGGCTTTTTATAAACTTGTCCTTGGAAAGGTAGTTTTATATTTTAAAATCATGCTTTTAATTAAGTTCATATTTAGCTGGAGCTGACCAATTTTGTTAATATTTCTTCATTTGTATTGGTACAGGAGCTTGATATATATGATATTAAATCTTTTGATGTTGAACTTGGGACAACACTGATAGAAATGCAAGCACTTGTTCATCGAAAACAATTCGCGGAGTCCGTTTCAGGAGATGAGAAAGAGGAAATATCATCCTTACATTACCGCGGTGCACGAATTGAAGACCTTTGCATTGACTTCACTCTTCCTGGTTTTTTGGACTATCCCCTCAAACCAGGAGGGAGTAACATCTTGGTACTTCATGGTTCTCATTTCTATCCATTTTCTAAATTTATTAATCTCCCTAAGCCTTTATTAATCTCATTTCTATGTACTTCCTCATTTCTGCAGGTTACCGTAGACAACCTGGATGAATATGTTTCATTAGTTGTGGATGCAACTATTAAGAGAGGAATTATGCCACAGATGGAGGCCTTGCGATCAGGATTCAATCAGGTGATTGAAGTTTGGTCAGGCCGCCTTCTTAGAATTTCATATGCTTAATCACAGATTCGTTTATATTTGCATTCTTTTCTTATCCATGTGATTTTTGGTTGTTAATTTTCTTGTGAACACTATTTTCAGGTGCTTTGTATATCAACTTTGCAAGTGTTTTCAGAAAATGAGATGGATACTCTCTTATGTGGTGTGCGTGACTTATGGGTGGTATGTACTTACGTACAAACAGATCTCTATTCAAGTGTCATTAATTATGGAGCATTTTTTGTTAGTAGGCTTGACTTGTGACATGCTTTGGCAGGCTGAAATGCTCACTGATCAAATCAAATTTGATCATGGTTATACAGCTCAAAGTCCTCCCATTTTAAATGTGAGTATTTATTCATTGTATATGGATGTTATTGAGTGATTTGTGTTTTTTAATAAATACAATTTTGTGATATTTTCCTATTGCCTGTAGTTTCTTGCAATTATGGCAGAATTCACACCAACCCAGCAACGAGCGTTTTTGCAGTTTATTACTGGTTGTCCCAGGCTTCCTCCAGGAGGTTTGAGTGCGTTGAATCCAAAATTGACAGTTGTTCGGAAGGCAAGTGTGCACTGCCAATAATTTGCACTTTATCTTTCTTAAAATTGAACGTGTCCTGTAAGTTTTAAACCTTTTTTTTTCACTGGAATGCAGAGTTCTGCAGGACCCACTGATTTAAATTCACTTGAGGTCGTGGATGCTGACCTACCAAGTGTGATGACTTGTGCAAATTATCTCAAACTTCCTCCTTACTCAACCAAGGTTTTGTTTCCTCCTTGCTAATGTTTGCAAGTCTTGTCATATGCTCTGTGTGCATTGATTCTAAGTTATACTGTTTCTAATAATGAAAATATATGACAGGAGGTAATGCGTGATAGGCTGTTGTATGCCATTACTGAAGGACAGGGATCATTTGATCTCTCTTGAGTGTAGGAGCAATATTCTTTGGTCTACAAATTGGTTAATATTCTGCACTGGTTGCAAGTTTTTATGCTCCACGTGCGCACGAGTTTTGAAAATCTTCATGATGTAAAAATTTGTAGCATGTTCCTCAACTAAATTTAGATGTGAAAACCTTTTTGAGTCTGGTGTCTTATGATTCAATGAAAATGAAATTTGTTTGTCCCTCTTATGCGGCCAACAATGTGTTCAGAGGTATTAGCAAGACATTCTTATTTGTCATGCTTGCTATTTTGGTTGCCGAGGATTCATTTGAACCTATTACAGAATATGTTATTACATGAGGGAAACATCACTATAAATCGATATAGCGTAGAACTGCGGTGCAAGGGTGCTCAGCTATGTGTTCACTTTTCTTATAATCTGTACAGCTCATGCTTGTAATTCATTATGTAAATTTGAATAATTTGTTTTGTTACTCATAAATCTTATTGAAGCACTTCCTATATGTTTGTTGCAATCTTTTCCTCATTGTTAACTGTATTTTTATCTTCAATATTAATGTATGCAATTTTGATCAAGTTTTTTCTTTTTCTTTTCCACACTGCTCTGCAAAAACCATACAAAATGTTAGGATCACTTAAGCTGAATCATTTGATTTATATGAACTTCACATTTTCAAGGCTTCTCAATGGGCTGGTATTCAATCTACTGTTGTCAATATATATATTATATATATATATAGAGAGAGAGAGGGGGTTATCTTATAAAGCGACAAGAGCATTGTGTACAAAAATCGTTTTAAAACGAAGTGGATGTAGGTTAAATGACGGCTGATAAAGCATGCAAATTCTTTCAATGTATCTCTATAAAGAGCTCATTTATGCCTAGTACATCTTCTGCGGTTGTTGGCCACTCCTGAAAATATATCATCACAAACAGTTTTTCTCGTTAAGGGAAACTGTTTTCTTGTGAAAAGGCAAAAAAAGCCTTTGATACAGTTTTAACTTGTGGATTCTGAATGACGTACGTTGAGGAGGATGCATTTTGTGAATTGGACTGCATTCCTCTCGGCTAGATTATTTTAGAAACAAAGTGGACAGATGGACTGCCTTTATGAGTTGGACCATATGTTCCTGTCAGCGAGAATTGAAGAATGTAAGAAAGAAGGGAAATTATATAAACCTCCACAAGGCTAGAGATAGCTTATGGGACAGACTGACGTTTCTTTTTTGCAATTGTGACGATGTTTTCTTCCAATCCAAGAGTTAGTTGTCTAGTTATTATAACTGCCCCTGCGGTTCTTGAAATGCTTTTCTGTGTCCACTTTTTCCTCAAGTGCAAAAAAAAATACAATCTTTCTTCCAAAGTTTCTTTTGGTCTCTTCTGGTTTCACATCGAAATATCCATCTACACGGTCTCAAAGAAGTATCTATCTGCACGGTCTGGAGACACAGGTTTTCTCTCTCCCCATCCTATTGGCATATGAGATACCAAAAACAACGAAATCGAAGGCCATTTTATTGGCATATCAAATACCAAGACAACGAAATCGAAGAGAATTTAGACAATCTGGTAAGGAAGATGTCGGAAACAATATAAACAAACACATTGTAAGTTGATTTTGCGAACGGGGTAGATACGCAAATAGGAAAGAGGGTTCTTGTTGGATTTGACGCTAATTACCTTACATTGAAGAACGTTTACATGACTTTCAACCATTGTTAATTTATACATCCGAAATCCTCTTTTAGCATAAATTACATCCTTATCAACCTTGTTATCTGCACACGGAGAGAGTGTGTCCTGATTTACAGAATTGACTCTAGTCCCAGTGAACAATAGAGGACTAACTTTTACATGATTTTCAATTATTGCCCTCTCATTTTTAATTATATAGGCACTGATATCCTAATAACCTTGTTACTAAGTTGCATACTAAGTTCAAAAGATCTATGCCATTCTTACGTGCCTTTTTCTTTAGTCAAATAAGCGCGTAAGAATGGTATCTATCATCCATTGGTAGTTGAGAGTTGGAGGATTTTTGGAGCACCAAAACCAACTTGAAAATTCTTAAGCTATTGATTCTTAACAAACATCAGCAATTTGATAGACATCTCAAATATTTGTTTGCAAACATCATCTGCCACAGTGAGAGGGGTAGAGAGGCTCATGACGTTTGAAGCATTTCAATCATGAAAAGTTCTCTAACAACGAGTTTTAGAGCCATCTTGAAGAACTTAACAAACATCTCCCGGTTGACATGTTTCCAAGTAGCTCTGTCACCAAGTCTGGACTTCTTACACAAGTTCTAATAGAGAGAAAAGTCATCTTGAAAAATCTCGACCCTGAAATTCTTAATAGTTGCCTAGTTGATAGATAAGCCAATTATTTGCTTTCTGAGTATTATTTTCTGCTTCTTAAGCTAGCACTATTTCAAAAGAAGATACCATAGAGAGGCTTCGGAGTAACGTCTTGGCCCTTTTCACAAGAAAATACCAGAGAGAGGGAGAGGGTAATAATTTGCTATATGGGAGAATATACCGAAGGCCACCAAGAGGAAGAAGGTAATTATCTGGTTCCGAGAAGCTATCGCCACAAAGGATGACCCTCTTTTGCAAGAAATACGTTCACCACTATCCACACAAAATCTAGTCAAAAGATTCTTACCATGCTTTCCTTCTAAAATGAAATACCATTTGAGTCTTATTTTATTTGGATGCCAAATTTTTAATGTTTTACATGACAGAGATTAGAATTTATAATTGACGAAGATATATGTGAAGTAATGATAAGATCATCTAAGCAAAGAATAATAAGATGATTAGAAGAGTGCTTTGACATATATGTATGTTTTGGTCACTTTTTAGTAAGTATTAATCCCTACTAAGTAAATAAAAATTATTTTTTATATCATTAATTATGACTTTTTTTCAATTCATATAATATTTTAAAAATTGGAAATTAATTTTTTTTTTCATAATTTATCTTTGTTGTTAATGTTTACACAAGTTGGCAATGTAATGCCCCCTTTTCTAGCACACGTATGATGTTGTCATTAGCCTATTTCTCTATGGTCATGTAGGCTAACCAAGATTTTTAAAAGAGTGATGATATTTGGCCTAGGCAGTTTTAGTTGCAGATCATTCTGAAGGGTTTTGAGGTAGTTTTGGGCATACTTACTATTTATAGTAAGTCATTCTAGGCATGATTGGACATCCAACGGTAGTGATATGATGATAATTCTTTGAAATTGATAAGAAGAGTTATTTATCACGATATGATTTATTATGTGTTAATAAAGTTAAATTTAATTATTTAATCTTATTATTATGTGGAAAATATTTAATTAAATGGCCTCTTTTATTCTATAATACATTGGAAGTACAAATAAAAGTTATTGGGGACTTAAGTGAAGGAAAGTCATCTTACATGACATGTAAATATTAAAGAAAAAACAGTTGAAAAAGCAGCCACAAGAAAATAGGGGCAAAAATCCCAAAATTATTGGAAAGGGAAAAAATGTGATTTTGTTTATCCCACATTATCAAGGTGAGTGGTTGAGCTCTTAAAGTGCCTTCTTTCATATTGCTTTGAAATAAATGAAATTTATTAGATTATTCGGTGGATTGATATTCTTGGGCTTGGATGATGAAAACCCTCTTCACTGACATTCTCTTTGTTGTGGAGGTGTTATTGTTCATAGCTCCTTCATTGCAAGCAGAGAACCCTACATGTTGGCCATACTGTTGAAAACTGTGCATGGGGTTTTAGGCAGTTTATATATGCATTTTGGTGGTCGTCTACACTTGCATTCATTGGATGTTTATTGTTGTAGCTGCTACATTCAACTAACTATCTAGAAAGATTAAAAGTCTGCATTTCATGTGTTTATGAGATACCAATCTAGTCCTCTATTCTTGCTAGTAAAGAATGGACAGAGCTTGAGTAGTTCAAGTTGGAGTAGTTCGAAGGGTATGGGAGTGTAGTGTGACACCAAATATATGTTCGTGCTCTTCCAAATCAGGTTGTGAACGTTGCAACAAGTCTGCAAGGTATTTATTTGTATTAAGAACGTAACTAAGTCTGCTACATTATTATTGTTAGTTTGTGATGCTCCAAAATCAAATCAAATAAAGGTTGAAAGAGTTTTTGTAAAAAAGAAAGAAAGAAAATAGTTTTAACGTCTGCGAGGCTAAAGATAGCCTATGGGACAGACCGTCTCACACGCTGAAATTTTCATTTCCACCCTTTTCTTGTGAAGCTTGATGATGAGTGCCCCCAACTACTCAACCGTCCCCTCATTGAAAAGATCAAACCAAGAATTTTAGGTCAAAAGAGTATTAAAATTGTCCCTACTTTCCTTGAAGGCGTCACATTCTAGAATGAAGTGTTTTTCTGTTTCTACCTTACCGGAAGTGCAGAAAATACAAATTCTTTCTTCCCAGGGTTCTTTAGGCCTTATCCAACGCCCGGTTTCACAACGAAGTTGATGTGAGTTGGTCCTTAATTGGGCAATGAGAATCTTGGCTCTCCAAGAGATATTACCCCAATGTATGCTTTTTGATGGAAGTTACGAGTGGCATTAAACTCCACAATATAATACTCTTTCTTTCTAGTTAAACCTTTATCCCAAGAACGCTTGTGGAACTTATTCGTAAGTCTTTATTTCTTTACTATTTGTGGGGCAAGAATTCAAGTGAATATCCCATTTATTGAGCCACTTCTTGTTTAGGCGCATCCACTTCTTTCTTTGGCACAATGTGTCCCCAAAGACAACTTTAGGCAATCTGTCCTCATCCATTTGTTCATTCTTTTTAAGTAACTTATAAGACACAACATAGCAATTGCTTCAATAGGACCAGCCCCAACCTTACTCAACATGATATCATACGGAACTGAGTTTTTTAGTTTGAGCTTGTTTGTAATCAAACGTTTTTGGATTTTTTCGATTTCCTTCCATTGTAAATATGAAGTGTTGCTGGCCCACAATTCAAACCCATAGAGAATGATCGGTAACACTAAAAGACCAAAGAGAATTTGAGTAGTCTTCCAATCCTATAGCTCAGCCTCTCTACATCTATTTTGGAAGGCATAAAACGCTTTTCAACCTCCTAAAATACGCTTCTTTCTGCACCCTTCCCAACTCAAAATTTTATTGAAGTCAATTCCTAGGTATTTGTAATCTTACACCTCTTCAAGGATGCTGCCATGAAAGTAAAAGTTATGATGGTTATGTTTTCTTTTAATAGAGAAGACCATCACTTTCATTTTGCTGATGTTGACCTGTATACCCACCATGTTGCAAAAATGCTCAAGGGCAAGTAAGTGTTATTGTAAGCCACCGACAGAATTAGAGATCAGGACAAGGTCATCCACATACAAAAGAAGTCTAATAATAAACTCACCCAAATGTACACCATCTCCACCTTGAAGGTTTAACCACTCCTCAAGTTTATCAATATACAAACCAAAGAGTGCGGGGGACAAAGAGCACCCTTGCTTGACCCCTATATCACTTCTGAAACTCTTAGAGATGTCATCCATAGTTCTGATTTTAACTTTAACCTCCTCATAAAGTCTATGAACAACAACTCTAAGGTGAATGGGGATCCCAAGTTCCTCAAGTCTAAGCCAAAGCTTATCCCTAGGGACCGTATCAAACGCTTTTCTGAAATCAACAAAACAACAAAATGCTTCGTCCTTCTTCTACCAAAATTTTTTAATGATGTGTCTTAAGGTTATACCGTGATCCACTGTAGAATGTTTAGGTCTGAAACCCGCTTGCCCTTTAACATGTTTACCATTTTTTTCTACCCACTTGTTGATTCTGTTTTCAACCATACTCCCAAATAACTTAGCAAACAAAGGATTAATCATTATGGTTCTATAGTTGGACGGGTCATTGACGTCACCGCTCTTGAAAAGAGGAATAGCAAGGCTAGTAGTCCAGTCTAGAGGGAACCCTTACTGAATGATGTTGTAAAAAAATTTAGTGATGTGAGGAGCAATAATTACCATCCCTCACTTTAGATACTCTGCTTGAAGGTCCACAAGATCTTTTGCTTTACCAACACCTAATTTCTTGATTCCCATCTCTATCTCTTGGACAGTGAAAAGGAAAGTAGAAGTGTTGACCAAAGGAGGATTGTCAACCTTGAGTTTCTGCTCATAAAGTTGCCTAGCATAATTGAACCACTGAGAAGCTGTAATATTATTCTCTATTTGTTTTTTCTTTGGTTGCAACTCTTTCCAAAATGCCTTAGGGTTATTTTTCCCAAGATTATAAGCTCTTCCCGTCTTGTAATCATGTAATCAACTTTTTTTCTTTCTTAAAATCTGCTTGTAAGTTTTGATATTTATTTTCTCCTTTTTTGAATCTTTCAAAGTTCTCCTTGCCCTTTTGCATTCTTCATCAAACCAAGCATTAGCTGGAAAACAATTTTTTTCAAATTTCTTATATTTTGCCCTTTTGCACCCATTAAGTGCACTAAGAATCAGATTTGTTAATGTGTGGTTGTGGAGCCCATGAACCGAGTTTTTTCCCTCTTAACGAGCTTCTCAAGCGCAATCTTGAAAGTGCTGCAATTTTTCTGAGAACATAATTCTGCCCTTTGGAGAAGATTGTTGAATATGCTGGGTATTAGTCCCACATTGTTGCTTTTCAGACCAGGAAATGCTTAAATATATAGGATTATGATCATAATTTAGATCCCAAAGTTGTTCACCGATTGACATGACTTCTATATGCTCACACAAACCATGCGAACAAACTACATAATCCACAATGTCTACACCATTGTATGTGTTATAAGTGAAATTACCTGACTTGGCCCATCTAGTCATACCATTGCAAATGTCTAAGTCAAACAGACCACTAAGAGTAAGGAGCTGCTCTCCAAAAGGATTGCAGCCTTTTCTATCTTCTGACATTTTAGCCCATTGATGATTTCTTTCTTCTGTGAGCCAAATAGGGTTGCCATTTTCCCTAAAAAAGAGAATGCTAGCTTGTTCGTTTGCAGTCCTAGCGTTGAAGTCACCCACAAGAAGGATTTCACCAAGCTGAGAAAATACAACAATATCCTTTTAACAGTGCAAAGGGATCTTTGCAGTCAAGACCCCTATGTTTGTAATTTTTAGACACTTGTGGGGCAAAATAGCAAGCAACAATCCAAATAAGATTTCCATTTTCTAAAATTTTGAACCATATGAATTGTTTATTTGAGTCTTGTTTTTCAAGTTGAATGTGACGACCTTATTTTTCTCTCACTAAAATCAAGATACCTCCATGTCCTTGTCAATTGCAGCTATCGTATTCCATACCTCCATTTTCAAATACCCTTCAAACGAAGGTGTCCTGCACCCTTCATGCTCATGTGTTTCTATAAGACAGATTATGTCTCTGCCTTCTGCAATAGGCCCTAACCCAGGTCCCCGCCTCCAAGGGTAACCTCTACAATTCCAACAAACTAAGCTCAAGGAGGCCTAGTTAGGACTTGATTGCTATTTGTGCTGACGTACAAGGCTCAATCAACCCTTGTTGCAAAGTTGCTTACCATGGAGTTTGTTGCCCCCTTGTAGTTCACTTTGTGGATGATAGCCAAAAGAGGCAATGACAGCTTTGCCTTTGTATAACCATGCTCGTTTTCCCTCATCTCTTGTTGTTCTAACCTTTGTAAGTTCCTATTTTCTTTCTTGTTGTTGTTTAATAGTTAGATCTTCATCTAACACGAAGCTTGACATAACGATTCTTATGGGCCTATCTCTATCCTCAGCAAGCTTGCCCACCCTCCATGCTTGGCAGATTTGCCCTTGCCAAAGAAGATTTTCTTTGATGAAGTCACTTGCAAGATCGAGGGTGCATTCATTTTTCCCATAATCCTTTACTCCTTTGATAATGATATTTGTGTTTAATGCTGAACGTGACCTCTCAATCCAACACGAAACTCAACATAGTCCTTATTCAATCCATTTGATTTGCAGAGACAAACATGAATTGTTTGTTCTACAAATGATTGAGACGACTTTTTGCCTCCTAATTAGGAGTGATTGTTGTAGTGTACCCTCAGAACGAGAGCCAACAACCTGACCTTCTCTAATACGGAGGATTTTTAGAGTGTAAGTGTGTGAGAAATAGCCATCAAATGTGAGAAAT
>MU226779.1:3214878-3233766 GCA_018584345.1 Thuja plicata | reverse complement strand
TGAAAAGAAACGGTTGTCTCTTCATTCTCCATTTGAGACAAATATGCAAGGTTTATTAAAATTAAAGAATGAATTATGGACACATAAGTGTCTCTTCGTATGGAATTATGGAAATCCCTTTTGAGGACAATTCATTCTATTAATAATAATAACTCTTCAATTCCTTTTATGTATATTAGCCAAAGAGGGTGTATTTGATTTAATTAAAAGTACTTTAGGACTTTAGGATTAAATCAATTAATCATAGGGATTTTGGCTAATAATCATTTGAGATTTAGGAATTTAATTGTAATGTCAGATTTATGCAAATTTGGGTTTTCTGCATTTGAAACTCAGTCAATTAAAGTCAATTAGGAGAAGAATTTGCCTAGTACAATAGGACTTCGAGGATGAGAAAATGCACCAAAATTGATTAGGTTGTTAGGTGCCAATTTTGGGGTGTTACAATTTGCTCCTCTGATTTGTCTTTCTTTGTTCTCTCTATCCCGAATGTTGTCTCCATGATTGTTTGTTTTTGCCTCCTTGTGTTCAGAATTGTTAACCTCTTGTGTTCTATTTTTAGAGGTTTTTGAGGGGCCACCATTATATTCCTGCCTTGCTGCCCCTTCACAGTTCTTTACTTGGTCAGCCACTTTCTCTTCAATCTGACTAAGTTTAGAATCTGTCATGTCTGCCATTTTTGAACCTTTCATGATCTGCCACTCTTCTTTTATACCTTTCCATTCAGCCCTCCCCACAGATAGAACCTCTTACAACATTTTCATTTGCTCGTTTAGCACCTTGTTATTTTCTACTAGTAGTTGATTTGCAGTCATTAAAGCATGAATTTTATGATCTTTATCACGCTCATTGACTTCTAACACTTCTAACCTCTTGGCATTTAGCAATCCTTGCACATAGAGTTCGGATGACCAAGTGAGAGGTGTTGAAGTGGGGCTATATAAGATAGAGTCCTCCTTCTTATTGTTTTCCTTGCTCTTATTGTTTCTATATCTCTGGTCAGAAGTCTTGCCTGACAAGTGTTTGTTGTGTATGGCCAAAATACTTTCCCTCAGAACTATTTTTTTCTTTGCTTGTTCCCATTTTAAATGTGCAAGTCTTCGTTTCAATATGCCCCGTGATTGTTTAGCATTCACCCAAACCCATTTTCCTGCTGTTATGGAAGAGGCAATTTTAACTTGTCCTAAATGATTTATTTCGAGAGTCTTGGTGATTTCTTGTTCATTGCGAATGAAGGTTGAAGGGTGAACCCCTCTTGTCATAAGGGAGAAAAAAACAAATAGAAACACCAGAGAAAAGGTACATGTCTTCCTATTGGAGGCAGCCAAAAGAAAGGGAGAGAAGAATGTAGTCTTCAGCTGATAGGGACTGGAGTCCACTGGAAAAATCCGCTGAGAGGGACTGGAGCCCACTGGAACCCTGGAGCCCAAATTTCACGACTGCGGGAAAAGTGGATCACACTGCATATGTTTTTGTCTCTGACCTGTGGTGGAGCCCTTTGCGTAACCTTTTGTCTCTCTGCATGAGCCCACACTACTGCGGTGGAGCCCTCTTTGCTGCTGCGTGTTGCGTGAGCCCTCTGCTGCGTGTCGCGTGTTGTTTGTTTGGTATCTCCTCGCAGCTATCTTGTCTGAAATCTTCCCTTGCAAGCCTTGCAGGCCTTGTTATGTATTGTTTTAGTATGTATGCATTGCAAGCCTTGTTATGTATTGTTCTTTATAATAAGAAAAATTAGGAAGTTACACTTGGCATTTCAAAACCAAACACAAAGAAACAAAAATTCAAGTACAAGCACACCCAAGCAACTCACTACAGTGGTATCGGTTCTTGGACCACAATTGAATTTGTATGAAGAGTATGTATACCAACCGTTTGACATAATTCCTGAGTAATCTAGAAGAAGGAAAAGTGCAAAAAATTAGTGGCAAATAGGGGTAGGATACTATAGTGGTATAAGACTAGTGTATCTTTCCATCCTGGAAGGTAAGATACAAAATAAATAGACAATGACATGACTGCTTGCAGTGTACAATAATTATCACATCATTATAATACACAGAGAAATATGGCATTACTTTATACAAGGTAGAAGGAAATAATGGGAAAAAAATAGTGTTATCATAAAGATGAAGACTTATGAGGAGATACTAGAAGATCGTCAGTACTTGCGTGAGCATCCTAGTTTTTTTAGATCCATATTTATGGCATGGAGAAGCTCATGAATGGGACATGTTTATGACATGTGTAAGAGGTAAGTTGACTTGTGAGTACATGAGTCTAGCTTGTGAAATTGACATGTCTATACCATATGTAAGAGATGGGGAGTTGTCATATCTTATATGTGAAATGGGGAGTTGTCATCTCTCACATGTGTGACCACCAAATAAAATATTTGGTCACATATAAGGGAAAGTGGCATGTGCAAGTCGCATGTCATATGTTTGTAAGATGTGAATTAAAAGTTAGAAGAAAGGTCACATGTTTGTAAGAGAATAATTAAAAATTAGAAGAAATGTTAGAGAGATTAGGAAAAAAAGGGATTTGTTAATTAATTAAAAAAATTAACTAATAAGAATTTAGAAGAAATGTGATATCTAGACTAAAGGTTAAGCTTAATTAATTAATAATTAAACTTTACAAGGAATAGTCAGATTTGTTTTAATCTAAATTAATTGAACTTTAGAAGCATAAAGGAAAATTTATAATTATTTAAACTAATTGCGTAAAAGAAGTATAATAATTAATTATATTATATTTAATTAATCATCAGGCTTAGAAGAACAATTAGAGACACGAATTTAGTATTTTTATATAGTCAAAATTAGGGTGTCCACAATAGTTAATTTAGTTTTGAGGCAAAATGAAAAATAATTACTATACTATATTTAGTAATAAATTGTCATTTCAATCTGAGAAAATATATATAATAGCTATTGTTATTACCACATGTTTTAAAAGAGGACAACTATAACTCATGAAATATTACTATTTTTATCACAAATCTCAAAAATTTCAATAATCAAAATATTTAGAAAAAATATCACAATGATCGTTTTAGTTGTGTTATAGTATAAGTCATTAGCTCGGCTTAACAAACCCACTCTTAAGAAAATCTTAATTTCTCTATTCTTTCATTTGAAATCTAATTTTAACGAAATGTCACGAGCCTAGGAAACATTGTGTAAAGTTAGTAAAATTGCTAAGCCTTATTTCTTATATAACGTCTAAAGAAATGACATGAATGAGGAGGTACAAGTTGAATCATGTTTATATATTTAATGTAGAAAATAAAATGAGTGAAGTGACTTTATTCAAGTATATTTTTTTGTTGATCAATAATTATGATCTCAAGTGGAAGTGATTAAGAGTTACCAAGGAGTTACTCTAATATCAATGTGAGAGGAAGGTTTGGTCGTAAGACTACATGTGTAAATGACAACATGCATATATGTTTATGCTCTGTGGATTTGTTTACTTTGAGTTTTAGCTTATTCATTTTTGTTTATTTGTTTATTTACTTATTTTAACTAGTATAATTATCATGTATATAATAAAAGTTGTGCAAATGAAATAGTGATATTTAGTATGGAATTCCATAACATGTTGTATTTACTATTATTTCTTATAGCTTGTTTTATTGTAGCATATATATCTTTGTACTTTTTACTTAAACAAAAAAGTGAAAATCATTTCTTATAACTAGCAACTAAATACTTGTCATTGTCCTTTTTTTCTTTTTAGAATATTTGCATTCAAATATTCACCTCAATATGTACAACCCTTGTGCAAATTGTTATTATGCCTTTTGCAAGTTTATGCCTTAAATTGATAAAGGATGAAACACAATTTTATTCATCAAATAATAAATCTCTTCCATTATCTACCTAAATTTTAGCTTGTTGCCTACAATAATTATGTGACATGTATGTGATGCTCACTACAAAAAAAATTGATGTCCATTCTTTTGGAAGCTTAAATCTTCTTTAACAAATACTCACAATAGCTTTAGAGTCTCCCTGTGTTATTAGATATTTTGTCTAAATATGTTTTTTTTTGTAGTTGGTGTTGTCATTTATGTCAACCCTACGCTTATTTTGGTGTTGCAAGTGTGAGACTATGAGATGTGATGGTGTCATTGATAATTGTAATGCCAACCCTCTGTTGATATGTTGTAAAGATGTGGAGAGTTTGTTGAAGGCAAGATGCACTGTTGATCTAGTAGTGGTATGTTGTAGTAGGAAAAAGTTGGGTAGGTGTTTGATGGTTAACAACATTCTCTATTGTGGATGCTCACTTGATTGGTGTTGATCATGTCTACACTATGATGTGTTGTTAGTTATGATAAAGATGTTTTGTTGCAATAGAGTGAAATGTTATATTATTGATCAAAAGTGTTGCAATAGCATTGATATCAACCCCTCTGTGTGTTGACATTTTTTGTGTGTTGTTGATATGAGTTGGAATTGAGATGAGGATTAGAAGCATGACACTAATAGTAATGGTTTTATGAAGCTGATGGATGTTTTAGTATCTCTCTTATTGCTCCTAATGACTAATTGTTAGTACAAAGATATTTTATCATTGAAGAACGTGTTGGCAAAAACGTGGTATGGTAGATGCCTACAAGAATGATGTACATTCCTCCACAATTATTGATATGGCTTGGTGGTTTCAAACATAGGTTTTTTAATTATGAGGATATTACACTCTAATGTACAGTTCAAGTCTCCAATGTTGTCTTTGATATCTCAGGTATATGTAGTTTGTTAGTCTATCATCCTAGAAATTAAGCACCTGAATTGTACTTATTTTAGGACCATTTTGTGCCTACTTTAGTGTATTTTACTTTGGTGGGACCTCATATTGTACCTAAATGTTTACCTATTTCAAATATGGGTCCTCCCCATCCTTTAACTCGAGGTTGGTTCTCTCTTCTAGGCATGATTTTTCATTTTCCTCCAATCCCATAATTCATGTCCTTACTTAGGAACTATCCATTTATTTTATGTTTACAAGATCTACCCTCACATCTCGACTACCTGCATTTCCCCTCATGTTTTTTCACACATCCCCCAACATTCACTAGGTTTTTATGTAAGTTCTACCTAGGACAAGTTGACTTCTCTAATTGTTCCCTTGGGTACAAGTCAAGATCTTGACTTGTTCCCAGGGTACAAGTCAACTCTCGACTTATTCCTGGGATTTAGAACCCATCTCTGGCTCAAGGCCTAATGTTAGGATCTTTCTCTGAGGGTTAGATGCATAGTCAACCTGGACTCAGTTTGGGCTCCGAAATCACCATAAATAGAGACCTCTTCCTCTCATTTTTATATCCACGATCTATATACAAATTCATACAAGATATGATACTTTCATTGTGCATTCAAGAGATTCAAGTGCAAGAAAGCATACATGGGTGAAGGCATCCATTATCAGACATTCAAGAAAATCAAGCATTTCAAGTATTTTTTTCCCTCACGCGTGCAAGACATTTCCTTCCATAGATCTAGCTTATTTCTCCATTCAAGTCCAAGAAAAGGAGTTTGACATCAAGGAAGGAGAACTACATTCATATGACTTGATTTCTTCATTCTTATTTGCTTGTATAAGAGCAGTGTATCCTGCCATCCTGGAGGGTACAATACAAAATGATTAGACAATGACATGACTGATTGTAGTGTACAACAATTATCACATCATTATAATACATAGAGAAATAAGACATTACTTAATACTGGGCAGAAGGGAAGAGACATCCAAAAGAACACTTTGGCATAGGTGAACAGGTCACAGTGAATATGGGTGAATAAAGGGCTAAAGAGCAAAATCAGCAAATAGACTTATTGATGCAAATGATGGCTAGACAAATGGATATTTATGTAAAAAATGGTGGAAATAATGGGAAAAAAAATAGTGGTATCAGAAAGATGAAGACTAATGAGGAGATACTAGAAGATCTTTAGTACTTGCATGAGCATCCTGGTTGGTTTAGATCCATCTTTAAAAAGAAATCAGAAACAAACAAAAAAGACTTCTTCAGTGACCAAATCCTAAAATTTGGAAAAAAAAATGAAGAAAGGAGAAAAGAAATGATGAAGGATGTACTAACTAATTCAGAAGGTGATAAGGAGTTGGGAAAAAGGGTTTCTATTGCAGGAGAAAAGTTGGAACACTTATCTCTATCAAAATATTTTCTTCTTATCTCATTGGAGGAAGTGGCAGAGTACTTGCAACAAGTGAAAAAATCCCCCTCTTAGCTGATCCAAATAGAAATAGCTCTAACATTGAATTCTTTGGGAGGAAATAGATTAATAAGACGCTCAGATAAGGAGGTAAGACTAGTTGTTTCTAAAAGCTTAAGTAAAATTATAAGAATTACAACTCCTAAAATTCCTTACAAAGATAATAAAATGAAAGAGGGTTTTCAAGTAATCATTGAAAGTTTTGAAGGGTTAGGATAAATCAGTAGACCATCTTTCAGTGAAAGGGCTATGAATATAGAATTGATGGCAAAGGTGAGATCACGTGTTATCACAATTAACTGAAATTGTGATGGTCTTATTTTTTAGATGTTTCATCATTTTATTTTTGCTATCAATGAAGATCATGTCCAATCCATTCATGATTTCATGAGAATCATTACGACTACAAGTATTGATGATTATGATGTCATTTCCCAGCCTCTCATAACTTTCCTATTGGCAGTATATAAAAATAAATTGGTTATATCTATTTTTGTTTACAATCTGGTCAACATTGTATTCAATCAATGTGATAAATTTAAACCTCTCATGGATAAAGAGAAAGAAATGTAAATTGAAGAAGATTTCTTCAGTGAAAAATTTATGAAAGTGAGCAAGAATGAATTGAGGAGACAAAATATATGCTTCTCTTGCAATAAGGATTGGAAGCCTAATCACCAGTGCATGGGTGAAAGGGTATTGGAAGACATTCCATCTACTTGCAAGTTTCTTTTGTCATCATTTGAAGAGGAAATACAAGTTTACAATATAATTTTTCTTCTAAATGTTCATTTGATCAAGGAAGATGATCCTAAGGATGAAGTTGATTCTCCATGTGCATCTACCATTGAAGATTTTTCTAAAGACAGGGAAGTTTGTCCAACAATGAAGAGGATAGTTGTCAATACGATGAGTCAATTTTTGCTTTAGGTATTGGTTGCATAAACCTCTTTGTGGGTGATTTAGAAATCATTCTTGACAATTCCAAAAAGGTAATGGCTTCTTTTGGTAATTCCATGACTCATGTTATTGCTTCCCCGCTCTCTCCATGTGAAATGATTGGTCCCAATGTTGATGATGGTGATTTGATGTTGTATTCTAATGATGCCTTGGTTCTAAAACAACAAGAGTGTAAAGAAGATATTATAGAAGAAGTTTTCAATAAGAACCAAATCCCTCAAGGTGAATCAACTATTTCAACATATGAATCTAACGTTGTTAAGTCACACAAGCCGGAGAACCAATTGAAGGTCAATGAAGATAAGATAGTTACAACATTAACACATTTTTATGACATGCACAAGTTGGTTGAAGGTCACCTTTGAAAGGGACAACTAGACAGTATATAAAAAAGGGGGCAAAGATGAATTTACTCAAACTAATTTGAGGTAATCAAAGAAGGTATAAAGACTAGAAAGTCAAATTATTTGCACTTATTTTCAGATCGTGACCACCTTAATCTCGCAGAAATTTATTCAAGATCATTGTATAGGAAAGAAGAAGAGGTTGGCAAGCTCACTTATGAGCCTGTGGATACTAAGGATACCTTGGAAGCTACTCAAGAAGCTCTACAAAGAGCATAAAAATAGATTGACAAGCTTAAATTGGAGATGAGTTTGGCACAATCTCAATCAAAAAATCAATCTTCTAAGGAAAACACATTAGAAGGGACAACCATCATTGATGAGCAACCAATGTTTGAAGAAGAATGTTTGAACATTATGAAGATTCTATAGAATAATTTGTATCAAATGCTAATTTTTTGATGGTGAACAACAGTCCTTATGCACTTGTTTGTCATAAGATGTCAAATATGAATTTTCAGGCTAACAAGGATTTGGAAAATCACTTTGCATATGTTAGAGTAAAAATGTATTTTCACTTATTAATTAAATCATTATTGATTTAATTATTAAATCATATTTTTATCTCTAGTTCACTTAGGCTAAACTTTAGGCATGGAATAATTAATTCTTTTATTAATTATTCATGCAACCTAGGTTTCTCCACCCTTCTTAGGGTTTTGATCTCCTTTATTAGGATTGATCACTTTGTAATTATTAATTCTTTTGTAATTCCCTCATTTCTCTCTCTGAATGAATATTTTCATCTTTTAGATCTATGTGAGTTTTGTCTCCATTATTTGCCTTTGTGACAGGTATATTGTTGCAGATGATCTTGGCTTATGAATTCTTTGAATTCTAACATGGTAAAGAGCCTTGCTAGAGCAACCCGTTCTTAGGTTTTTTGAAGAATTTCTGGAGCACCAAGGTTTTCAAATTTTTAGATCTATTTGTGTGGATCTAGAGGGGATTTTTTTATTTGGAGCACTTTGGGCACAAACTGACCACACATATGTGCTCAAATGCCCAAAAACCCCTATTTTCATATAAGACACGTCCAATTTGGACAAAGTTTCCATCTGAGACAAAAAAAAAATTGCATGTGCCCATTTTATGGGCATGGAAATCAAGGCAGCAAACAAAAAAGTGCATGATTTTCGAGGCAGTGGACCCAAAGTTTTTTGTTTTTTTTTTCAAATCATTTTTTTGGTACCTCCGCCAGTTTTGACCTTCGGTCGGTTTTTTGCTGTTCCTCTGCCAGTTTTGACCTTCGGTCAGTTTTTTGCTCATAACTTGAGCAAATAGAGGTGTTTTTTTGCCAAACATGATATTGTCAGAAAGCTAGTTCAGAGTCTGGTCTGATTTTACAGGTTTGGTTTTCTAATTTTTCCTTATAGAAAGGTTATTTTCCAGTCAAATTCAAGGTTCCATTTTGCACTCCGGTCGCCACATCTTACTCCTCCAAACTCTATTTTTTTACTTCCACATGTCTTCGAAAAGTTGGTTTTGTTCTCCTTCTTGTATGGGTCTCATTACCAGAATGTGCTCCAGGTATATTTTATTTAGTTTTTTACATTTTTGCATTATGGTGGATATCTTGGACGTTTCAGGTCCTGGGATCATTTTTTGTGCATGGGATGACTCCTTGTTAGTTGTTACATATGTTACTATAGCTTTCAGTCATTCATAGATAGTGTATACATCTTTTTCTATAGCATTTCTTTTTTGCAAATACACTGAGATAAAGTGTCATCGTGCATGCTTGGGATTGTGTACATTTTGTGCTTGATTGTACCTGCACTATATTATAAAGTGTCATGGGGGGTTTTTTGTACATTTTTCATATGAGTGTTCCTTCCATGACATTAGCCTCATGTTTTTCAAGTGACTGATCATCCTTGACATCATACTTTATTTTGTGCTTGTACGTTCTTCATCATGTAGTGTTTCTTGGCAGTCTGACTCAGTGTATCTGTCATGCCTCTCCCTGATCAACATTATGAGGGGTATTTCCTGTTGGTTCTATATGCTTCCTTGGTTCGATGGAGTTATTCTATGTATTCAGTATTTGTTCATATATACTAGACGGATGCAGTGGCCGGTACCTATGCATTTCAACGAGATGGATCATTTACCACATGGACACTCTTCTTTCATTCCTATTTTGGAGGCTTCATACTTGGTATTTTTTTCCATCTGTATCTTTGAGTTTTGATGTTTGCCTTGTTTTCCATCTTGATTCGAGTAGTGTCATTTGAGGGCACTCATATAGATTACAACAGTTCTTTGACAATGTTTGCAACTTCATGCTTCAGTGGTGTTCTACATGTTCTTTTGATCATCTCTTCAGACTTTGGTGTTTTTGCCATCTGTATCTTCGAGTTCCAATTTTTTCCTTATTTGCCATCCTGATTCAAGCAGTGTCATTTTAGGGCGCTCATGCAGGTTACAGTCTTCTCTACCTGATCTTTGTTTCTATTTTTTGAGACTTTCCCTAGTTTGGAGGCTTCTTTAGTCCTTCACTAGGCTTCATCTCTTTTCAGAGTAGAGTTTTTCCCTTTTGGTTTTCTCTATTTCTCCCCTTTACATATATCTTTTGTACTTAGGTACCTGATCAGGCCTTGTTTTCGGGACCCATTTCCTGCTTTCAATAGTTGTTTCTAGGTTTTTAGCTTCTCCCTAAGTTTATCTTAATGGGGTGTTAGAGTAAAAATGTATTTTCACTTATTAATTAAATCATTATTGATTTAATTATTTAGTCGCCTTTTTATCTCTAGTTCACTTAAGCTAAACTTTAGGCATGGAATAATCAATTATTTTATTAATTATTCAAGCAACCTAGGTTTCTCCACCCTTCTTAGGGTTTTGATCTACTTTATTAGGATTGATCACTTTGTAATTATCGATTCTTTTGTAATTCCCTCATTTCTCTCTCTGAATGATTATTTTCATCTTTCAGATCTATGTGAGTTTTGTCTCCATTCTTTGCCTTTGTGACAGGTATTTTGCTTCAAGTGATCTTGGCTTATGAATTCTTTGAGTTCTAACAACATATACTCAAGATCACAAGCTTAAACATGATGATGTCTTCATCATTTTGAGTTTCTCACAAGGTATGAAATTCCCTTGTTATTTGAAATTTGCAGTAAGGAGCATGAGGTATGCAAAGTTCTTGTTTGTATGGATCTATCAAGAAGTTTGAATGAACATGGGAGTCATGACATTGAAGAGTTGATAGTTAAATGGCTTGAAAATGATCACACACACTCTCTCTCTCTCTCTCTAATGAATAAGAAAGCATTAAATTTGTTGAATGTGCCATATTTTAGCATCTTGCAACCAATTAGGAATGAATTTTCATATCTAGTTCCTTGGCCTCCATCTCACATTTTAATGCATAAAATTTCTCCTATGATGCTATTCATTTAATTTTCAGATCATTTAGTGATGATAACAATCGCTTGTTTAGATTTGAGCAAACTTTTTTTTTATCGGTAAAAGGTCGTAGCCAATATATTTTATTAATATAAGTAATAAGTTACATAGACTTCATTCACTGTGGGCACTGGTAGGAGATTTGAGAAAACTTATTGATCTCTACAACACTTGAGAATTGGATGTTGATGAGAATTTACCAGTGCATGAGAGAAAAGACATTCGAGAAGTGCTCGAATAAATTAGTTTTTCAGACTTATTGTTGTTAAAAATTATAAAGAGATAAGTGTGATTACATTTGGAGATACACTAAAAACTATTCTTCATTTCATGTTGAGTATACCTAATGACATAAGAGATTTAGGTACATACATGGGTGATATGTTTGCACATGATAAAAAAGTTTCAGTTTATTATTATAGTAGACTGACACAATAGCAACATGGTTGTTCCCTTTTGAGGTTGATTTGGAACCCTGGGGTCACCTGGGTTTATAGTTCATCAATTGAGGATGATGAAGCCAATTCATCTTACTGGGATTTACTGTCATTGTATTCCAGTTTAGTTTTTTTGGAGAGCAATTTCTTGAAGAGTTGACAAAAATAGTGCAATATTTGGTTGCTCTACTTACTAGTTGTTGTTAAGAGTTTTTTTTTTGTGTTGGCATCTAGCAAGGCAGTGCTTTCAACATTTGGTGCTATGGATATCCTTGGTTGGCTTGGGACCTTGGGAGCATACCAATTTTAGTTTGGTTCTACACAATGATCTTGGGGGAGCATTGGAATTGGTTAAGGACAAGCAATTTTTGAAAGGGCGAACTGTAATGCCCCTTTTTCTAGCACAAGTTGTGTGATTTTGTTGTTAGCCTAGTTCTCTATGGTTCCATAGGCCAACCAAGACTTTTAAAAGATTTTGAAAATATTTTGCCTAGGCAGTTTAAATTGTAGGGCATTCTAAAGGGTTTTGAGGTAGTTTTGGGCATACTTACTATTTATATTAAGTCATTCTAGGCATGATTGGACATCCAATGGTAGTGACATGATGGTAATTGTTTAAAATTGATAAGAAGATCTATTTATCACGATATGATTTATTATGCGTTAATAAAGTTATTTAATAAAGTTAAATTTAATTATTTATTTTTATTAATGCATAGTTTATAATTTGTTGGAAATATTTAATTAAATAGCCCCTTTTATTCTATAATACATTGGAAGTATAAATAAAAGTAATTGCGGACTTAAGTGAAGGAAATTCATCTTACATGACATGTAAATATTAAAGAAAAATAAAATAGGGACTGAAAAAGCAGCCAAGCAACCACAAGAAAATAGGGGCAAAAAAGCATAAATCCCAAAATTATTGGAAAGGGAAAAAATGTGATTTTGTTTATCCCACATTTTTTGATATTTTTGGTTCATGTGAAACCCTAGATGTTAGCAAAATGTCTTAATTTCTCATTAGGAGCAAAAAGTGTAAAAATGCATAAAAGTTGTTATGCAAAAGTTGTCAACTTTTGCAACTTGTTTGTAACTAAACTCCCAAAAGTTCACAAACTTTGAAAATTAGTTGTGGATGTTGGGAAATGCCTACATGTACCCCATTTGGTCAGGTCATTGGAAAGATGATGTAATTTGACATTTTATCAACAAAATTCACACTTTTTCCTGTAATTTTGTGAGTGTTTCTGATTGTACCGACTGGTACAGATGAATGAAGGTCTGAGACCTATTGAAAAACTTTTGTGATTGAATTACCTTCCATTAAAGACTAGTTTGGGCTTCGGAGGAGCTGTGTAGAGGGAGATATTCCATTTTTTGTCAGTAGAGGTCCAGAACCCTAGCCAACTTAGGGTTTCACACATAAATGCCAATATATCATCTTGCCACCATTAAGAAAATATAAAACTTGGTGAGATGAGACCTTGGCATGTGTAATTTATGATTCTAGAGGTTATTTTCAAGTTGAAGTGTGGCTCGTGTTATTTTGGAGGCATTTAGGTAGACATCTCTATGTGGCTACCTATTCACAGTTTCAGAGATTGAGAAGTTGGAGAAAGTTGAGATGGAGCCAAGGCCCAAGGAAATGGATTTGGTGGTTTTAAGACCTATGATAACCAATAAAATGATTGGGACAAATATGGGTCTAAGAAACAAGATACTTCCTTTGTAAATGTGTCCTAATTAGGTGTATTAGGCCTAGGGAAGGATTTGGGAGTTAAGGCCTTAGATCAAATGACCCAGTCCTGAGTTTGGGAATCCTTCATGATATTCAAAAAGGGTGTTCAAAACATTGGTAATGGTCAAAATATCTAGAGGCTTGCATAGGTTTGTATCCATAAAACCGACTGGAAAAGGCTACTAGGATTAGGACCCCTAAAGAAGTAAGTATTCCATCAAGAATTGGTAGAAGGGATTGGTCTATTGGAGCATGAAATTTAAGGTCCAAATAGACAACATACAAAGTGGTTTCACCCCATTCAACCATTATATTAATTTTGACAACTTCTTGAACATTTGCCCTCTAGGGTCACTTGGTGTCAAGGAGGGTACTTGAACTTGTGTTTGAGTTTGGAATAGAACCTTGTTTAACCAAATGAAGAAAGGAAGCATGGAGGCCATAAAATGGTTTTGTTGAAGCTTTAAATGATTACAAGGTGTGATACCTTGATTTGATCCCATAGAAGTATTATTGAACCGTGCCAAAGGTGGGCTTAATGTGAGTAGTTGTATCTCACAAAAAGGGGAAGATTCCAAATTTTTGGAGTTAAGATCAAATTAGTCAGGGGCTCTAATAAAGTATGGCCAACATGTAGGGTTCCTGATAAAGGGACCTCAAAGGGGGGCCATAAGTTATGTAGATCCCCTAACTTGTCTCGTAACTAATGTAAAACCTTTATTAGACAAGCTTCACAATACATTATCATTGATAACACTCTATATAGGAAGAGCCTAGACATAACCATCCTCAGATGTCTCAATGTTTAATAAGAACAAATAGCCCTAAGTGAAGTACATGAATGTATTTGTGGTTCTCATTCTAGAGGTCATACTCTGACAAATAAACTCATAAGGGTTGGTTATTATTGGCCTTCCATGGAACAAAGATGCCTCTAAGTTTGTATAGTAGTGCCAAAAATGATAGTTGCATAGAGATCTGATATACACACCAGCTCAAGAATTGCAACCAATCACATCTCCATGGTTGTTTTTATAGTGGGGGCTCGACCTCATTGGAAAAATCCATCTCTCATCCTCTTATGGTCATGAGTTCGTAATCACTATCACTAAGTATTTCATGAAGTGGATAGAATTTATTCCCATGACCTATATCACTCAAAAGAAAATATCTAAGTTCATCCTCAACTACATCATTTTCCAGTATAGAGGCCTACTTTCTATATTCACAAATAATGGTACCCCATTTAAAAATAAAGATGTTAGTGAGCTCTGTGACAAGTTTCATATCCAACACCGCTATGCCTCACCATATTACCCATAAAGTAATGATCAAGATGAGGTTTCTAATAAAACCATATTGAAAATCCTTAAGAAGAATGTCAATGAAGTTGGCCATGATTGGTACCTCCAACTCAATCTCACCTTATGGGCATATCACACTAATATCTGTTCACCCACAGAGCCACGCCATATTCCCTGGCCTATAGATCAAAATCCATTTTGCTAATAGACGTCATTTTTCCTTCCTTGCACATATCACTATAGAATATCATTTTAGAGGAAGACTACCAGAATCTAGGCTACAAGATCTTGAACTCCTTGACAAGAAAAGTCAAAATGCCCTTAATAATTTGCAATCCTATCATAATTGTCTCCACAAAATATTTAACAAGAAGGTATGTGTCAAATTATTTAAAATAAGAGGCCTGGTATTAAAGGAAAATCATAGGAACTTGGTCGATAAATAAAAACAAATAAAGTTTGAATTGAGTTGGCTTGGGCCTTACATTTTTACATCAATATTTAGTTCAAGTGATTATTAGTTTTCTACGCTTGAGGGTGATACATTGCTAAATCTTACAACTACTTGCATTTGTGCAAGTTCTATACATGATTCCCAGAGAATCATTTTCAAACATATCCTAGAAATACAAATAAATAAATATTGTCACTTAGGTGAAAACTTAACAAATAGGCATCTTGAGTGACACCCAAAAAAATAGAAATATAAAAGAAATAAGTTATCTTGTGGTTAAAACCACTTCGGTGGTGCCTTGGGCAAGTACCTTGGAGAAAAATTGGCAATAGGCGCCATGTGTAGAGATTTATGGTTCATTATCTATTATTATTCTATCTGACCCAATTGTTAGTCCATTGTCATACATCCATCCATTGCATCCATTTCCTAACTTCCATAATGCTCTTATAATACCATCTAGGGCCTGTAATTCATTATTATTTTGTCAACTCATGTCCTCCATGAGTCACTCCATCATGTCCTCATGAGTCAGTCTATCATGCCACCTATAAGTCAGTCTATCATGCCACCTACAAGTTATTGTTGATGACAACTATTTAATTGTGTATTGTCATTGATGTTTACACAAGTATAGTGATGTTTACACAAATGTCTAATCCTATACAAGCACAGTCAGTTCATTCCAAGAACTCTAGGGCATTGAAGAGGACCAAAGTGTTTTTCATATCTAACCGAGTTCACTCGGGCATTGCAGTGTTGGTCGGACATTGAAGGATTTCAAAATTGACTGAGTAAAACAGTTAGTGTCATCCGACTAGCAGTAGATCATATTTTATGGATAAATGGTTATATGCAGCCGACAGACATGAGTTTTATTATTTATTTGGAAGGATATCAAGGCCGACTTGACAAGGCTTATCATATATATAGAAGGTCGAGTTTGGATTGGAGAAAGAGTGTGGGTGTGTGTTTATGATATGAAGAGTGAAGGCGAAATCATATGGGATTCTGATTGAGGACATAAAACAGAGGGCTGCAACAGAATATCCGATCAGTGAGGATCAAGTATTTAATCCAGAATAGAGATCTGAATTAGCAAAGATAGTTGCTTATCAAAATAGATCAATCCATTGTTACTTTCTAACAATTGTAGCAGTGATCAAAATCTCTTAACAGAGTAGACTTAACAGTCTTTTGTAAAACATTGAAGTGTTTAAAGACCTTTCACAAGGCCAATCCTTACAAGGTGATTAAATCCTCTAACAGGGTCACACCTAACAGTGTGTTATTGTAACCTTTAATAGGGTTGGCTCCTAACAGGGCTCACTTCAGAAGAGTGAAAAATAGTGACTAGTTACAATTGGTGGTTTTTCCCATATTGGGTTTCCACGTTAAATCTTGGTGTTATTTGTGTATATTTCATTTGCTTTATGATTTATATTTATGCAATTAATTATTGAAGATAATCACAGTTAATATCTTAAGATTTTCTATGTTAACCGAGTGACAATAGAATATCTGTGTTAATCGAGCAACATTGACTGATTTGTTTAAGACATATAAGGGACTTGGACTTGTTTTTGTGGTAATTGATTCATTCCTCCCCTCTCAGTTACTCAACTCATTTCCAACAATTGGTATCAGAGAACCAAGTGCTTTCAGAGAAGGTTTCAAGGCCTAAGCTAAATATCAAAGATGTCTTACATAAGGGAGATCTCAAAGCTTAACAAAGATAATTTTGTAGCATGGCAAGATTTGATGAGACTACATCTATCTACCATTGGAGATACTAGTTTACAATTCTTGGATCATAGGTATGTGGAACCACCGAGACCTTTGACTATGGATCAGATGATAGACATGAAGCATCACAACATAATGATGATTGATATAGCATCTGCACTTAGCTATTCTGAATTTGATGAAATCAAGGACTGTCCTACTGCCTTTGATATGTGGAACAAACTGCATGATATTCATAGAGGAGATGTCAATGTAAAGAGAGCCAAAGAAGAAAGTCTCTGAGGTCAATTTGATCTGGTGAAAATGAAAGAAGGAGAGGACATTACAAAATACAGGAAAGAATCAAGAAAAGTGTCAGTGCCATCAGAGTTGTCAGTGGAGTAATTGAAGACACAATAGTGGTTAGCAAGGTATTGAGAACTTTGCTTCCTATCTATGCAATTAGAGTTTCAGCTATTCAAGAAATGAGATACAGTAATGGTATAACTCTAGATGGATTGATTAGGAGATTATCAACCTTTGAATTGGATAACTTTGACAATTACTCTCCTAATCTTGGGAATCTTGAGTCTGCATTCAAAGCTAAATTAAACCTTGGAAAGATGAAAGGAAAATACATTGACAGTGATAGTGATGATGAATCTGATGATGAAGATCTGGAAATCATTGAAGCATTACTTGCAAGGAGAGTTGCAAAAGGAAAAGGACAGTACAAGGGAAGAATACCATTAATTTACTTTTCATGTGATGAGGTTGGTCACATTGCTGCTAAGTGTCCAAACAAGGAAGACAAAGGTGAGAAAAATTTCAACAAGTATAAAGGCAAGAAAGATTACAAAAGCTACAAAAGCTACAAAGATAAAGGTAAGAAATCTTGCTACATTGCTAAAGATTTTGATAGTGATGAAGATGAAGATGAAATGGTTTATATTATTATTAAGGATGAGCCAGATAATGAAGATAATGAAAAGACAACACTATATTCTCATATTAGCAAGAATGACACTTGGATAATTGATAGTGGTTGTTCTCACCACGACTGGTGATAAAACCAAATTTGAACATCTTGATCACTATGATGGTGGGAGTGTCATTTTTGGGAATGATGAACCTTAAAATGTGAAAGGTAAAGGTTGTATTTCTTTAACATAAGGAATCAAATGTGATAATTCTTATTGGGTTGAAGTACTTAGGCACAATCTATTAAGTGTGGCACAACTGAATAACATTGGTTTCAAGGTAGAATTCATGAATGGTAAGGCCAAGCTCCTGGATGGTAAGGGAAACCTAGTTGGAACTGGCAGACAAACTAAAGGTAATCTATTTTATCTTGATCTCAATAAAATCTCATGTTTTGTTGCACAGGTAGAAGAAAGATGGTTATGACATAAAAGGTTATGTCATGTGAACTTTGATAACCTGGTTAACATAAGCAAGAACAAAAGAATAAGAGGAATTCCTATTCTAAAGAAACCTGAACTAGCAATATGCAAACAATGTCAAATTGGGAAGATGGACAAAACTAGCTTCAAGAGAAAGAAATACAATACAAAAGAAGTTTTTGAATTGGTACATACTGATTTATGTGGACCAATTGGAACAACAAGTTACACAGGTGAGAAGTATTTCATTCTATTTGTTGATGATCATTCTAGAATGATCACTGTTATGTTTCTTAAAGATAAATCATAAGCTTTTCAAAAGTTTAAATGGTACCTAGCCAGAGTTGAAAAATAAATAGGAAAGAAACTTAAATGCTTAAGATTTGACAGAGGAGGAGAACTCATTTCTAATGAATTCAATGAATTCTGCAATGAAAGAGGAATAAAAAGACAAGTATATGCTCCAGGTACTCCATAGAAGAATGGTATAACAGATAGAAGAAATATATTCATTATGGATTGTGCAAGAACCTTGATGATTGAAAAAAATGTTGCTACCAAATACTGGAAGGAAGCCATCAGCACTGCAATTCACAACTTGAACCAAGTTCAATTGAAGAAAGGTACTGAGAAGACACCTTTTGAATTATGGTATGGCTATAAACCTAATGTTCATAATTTCAAAGTATTTGGAAGTAAATGTTACATCTTGAAGGAAGCAATAAATGGAAAATTTGATGTAAAAGGTGATGAAGGTATATTCCTAGGCTACTCCTGTAAAAGCAAAGCATATAAATGTTTGAA
>MU226779.1:3192867-3214828 GCA_018584345.1 Thuja plicata | reverse complement strand
AAATTTGATGTAAAAGGTGATGAAGGTATATTCCTAGGCTACTCCTGTAAAAGCAAAGCATATAAATGTTTGAATCTTTCTACTCATAAAGTCATAGAAAGTGTGCATGTAAGGATTGATGAGTTTGCAAAAAGAGGCGAAGAACAAAGTAGTAAAGAGCCCCAGGATTACAGAAACTTTTTATATTATGAACCTGATACTATACCTAAGACACAAGCAATGGTGATTGGACAACATCCCTATCAACCATTGAATTCATCTGCACAAACCCAAACAGTTCAACCTGAGTTGCAACCTGTGCAACTTGAGCTGTTGGTAGAGGAGACCGAGTTGCAGACTAAAGAGACCAAGTCACAGACAGAGGGAACCGAGTCATAGATAGAGGCACCCAAGTCACAGACAGAGGCACCCGAGTCTCAAACAGAGGCGCCTGAGTCTCAAATAGTGGAACCCGAGTATCAGACAGAAGAGCAGAACAAAAATTTTGAGCATGATGAACCCAGTGGAACAAGCCCAGAATCAAGAAGGAAGGATATTGTACTTTCAAAATATGTCAAAAGGCATCATGCACCTGAAAAAATAATTGGAGATCAGACAAAAGGTGTAATGACAAGGAACAAAATTGAAGGTACATGTTTGCTTAGTGAAATTGAACCTAAAACTATTAAAGATGCATTGAATGATGAAATATGGATTGAAGCAATGAATGAAGAGATTGAGTAGATAGAAAAGAACAAAACCAAGACTCTTGTACCTAGACCAAAAGATAATAATGTGATTAGTTTTCAGAAACAAGATGAATGAAAAAGGAGAAGTTTCCAAAAGTAAGGCAAGATTAGTATGTAAAGGATATGCTCAAGAGGAGGATATTTATTATGGATAAAAAATTTCTCCTGTTGCAAGACTTGAAGGAGTCATAACTCTTATGGCATATGTTGCACACAAAGGATACAAGGTATATCAAATGGATGTAAAATTTGTATTCCTGAATGGAATTCTTGAAGAGGAAGTCTACATTGAGAAACCTAAAGGTTTTGTAGATCCTAACAAAAGGAATATGGTTTGCAAATTACACAAAGCATTGTATGGACTAAAGAAAGCTCCTAGAGCCTGGTATGAAAGACTGCATGGTTACTTGATAAGCATTGGATTTCAAATAACTAATGACAATAATAGCTTGTATATCAAATAAGGACCTTAGAACAAGATACTGTTAGCAAAAAAATTTGTTGATGACATATTGTTTACTAGATATGATGACTTATGCAAAGAATTATTAAAAGCCATGAGTAAGGAATTTGAGATGTCTATGTTTGGTGAAATCAAATTCTTTGTTGGTTTACAAGTTTATCAGATGAAGGATGGTATCTACATTACCTAGTCTAAATACATCAAAGAGATACTGAAGAAATTTGGGATGGATGACTCAAGACCAGTTGGAACACCTATGCCTACTAGACATAAGTTGTCTAAGGATGATGATTCAAAGGAAGTAAACCAAACTACCTACAGATCCATGATTGGTAAACTTCAATATGTTTTTCACACCAGACTTGATATTGCATTAGCAGTTGGTATTGTCTCAAGGTTTTCAGCTAATCCTAGAGAGAATCATTTGATGGCTATCAAAAGGATTCTGAGATATCTTAAGGGTACTGAAGATCATGGATTATGGTATAATAAAGGAGGAAATTTTGATTTGAAGACTTTTACTGATGTTGATTGGGCTGGAAGTGTTGATGACAGAAAGAGGACAAGTGGTGGAGAATTATTTCTTGGAAAAAGGTTAGTCTCCTGGACAAGCAAGAAATAGAACTACATTTCTCAATCTACAACAGAAGCAGAATATGTTGTTGTGGCAGTAAATTGTTCAAACATCATATGGTTCAAACAACTGTTGTCAGTGTTGGAATTAATTGGAAGTAGTACTGAGAGGGGAGGGTTGAATCAGTATCTCTAAAACTTTTTAACACCTTTCACAATTCACCATTAGTAATCATTCATTACTGCATTACCAACCATTACTGTTGTTCTTTCTTATGCATGTATTGTTCATTCATAATCTTTAATAGCTTGCAACATTCATAGAAACATTCATGAAAATGATAAACACATAACACAAGATATGGGATCGCAGAAAACTCCTGTTAGGAAGTAAAAACTATGGTGGGGATGGCACCCACAAAACTTCACTATCTGCAGAATGGAAGGAAATTGGTTAAGGCTTATAATTTGATCACTTCTGATGATCTACCCTGTTAGGAGTATTAAGGTGGAGACCTGTTAAGATCTGCTCTGTTAAGAGCTTTTAGCAACACTGATTTGAGTGTGCACTCATCTATGAGATTTACAATAGGACGGTTAAGCCCACCTTTCTTGAAAAGATTTCTTATGCGTACTACACTTGTTGGAATGAGTACAAATGTTGACTTGACGGTATACAATCTACAATTTCTTATTACAGATCCATTAAAGCTCTCAGAATAACAATATCACCTTAAGTGATTGATGAATACCTTTTCTCTGCTCGTCGGTAGCCTGTGTTCTTGTTCTTGAAACTGATTTGTTTCTTTTCTATCCTTCTGCATGAATTCTCTTGTCTAGTCTCTAGATGCTCTCCATGGCTACAATCTTCATTGAAAAACTATAGTTTACAATAGATTGAGCATCTATTTATACAATTCTTTGACCTATTCTAGAATCACGCATTACAATGTTAACTCTTAGATCCAAGGTTTACAACTTGACCTTGATCTTTAGTTTGCATGTTTTAAATCAGTAAAACTAATTAAAACAATATTAATTACATTGCTTCCTCTGCACATAATAGATTTAAAAGTAAAACAAGAAGCTATAAATACAACTTCAGTGATTTATCTGACGTGGAAAGTCAGATCCACTTTTTGCGAGATGTAACTGACTATCGGTTCTTGGTCATTGGGTTGAACTTGAAGTCTGTCAGTGTTCCTTTGTCTAACTATTCGTCAAGTTCCCTTTGTCTGTCGGGTTCCTCTCTTTTTTGTTTCGTTGGGTTGCACTATTGTTACTCGTCAGGTTTCATTTACCTTTTTTTCATTGGATAATATTGAACAGTGTTTGTTGGGTAACCTTGGCGTTGGGTAGTGTTGTGCCCTGTCTATCGGTGTAGAGTAACCAATGGTGTAGATCATGTTTTTCCTTGTGTATACTAATGGAAAAATATAATTCCTTCAATCTCCCCCTTTGACATTAGTATCAAAAACTAATATGTGCATAATACTAAAGTGTTTAGTATGTACACCACGTTTATATCCTTGTCATTATATGACTCCTAACTATATGTATCGGTATAGTAAAAGTATATGTACATGTATAATATACATTCTCTGTTCTTTTCTCTGTATGTACATATTATTTCTTCCTTTTATTTCCCCTTTCTTTTACTATACATATTATTTCCCCCTATTAACTAAAGTGAGTGTACATGTCAATTTCCCCCTTTCTTTGATACTTATGACAAAAATGTACAACTTATAATATGCCAAAATTGTGACAAAAAATGTGTAACTTACAATGTGTCAAGTATATGGGAATGGGTTGTATTGATATCTTTGAGCATTTTCTCCCATTTTTCTTTTAGTTGTTCTAGTGCCATGTGTTGTAGCTCTAGCCTTGCCTGCATATCATAAATGTTGTCTAGGACTAACATTTCAGGGGTGGCAATTAATGTATTTGCCTTTGTCACTTGTTGTTGCAGGAGTGAAAGTGTCTGTAAGAGATAAGCTTGGAGCTCATTTACCTCATCTTTGTACTTCATCTCTGTAATCTGTATGTCCTATCTCAGTTTCTGAGCCTGTTTGATTTTCTCATTGTGCAATTTTATTGCTTCTTCATTATTTGTGAGACTTTGTGCACTTGACTTAAGATCAACATCAATTCATGCTATCTTGTTGGTATATTCCTGAGTGAGTTGATCTAATGTACACAATTTTTGTATCAAGGTAATAACTTCTGAGATAATTGGATCAAGTGTGCTTACCAATTCAGATAGCTTCACCTTTTTCAATGCCACTTCCTGGCTTATCTTCTCGGCTAGCTTGAACTCATACTTTTGTTCAAGTCTCTCTTCCATGACCTTCTCAGCATCTATGTTCTGAGATTTTATTGCATCTATGAGTACCACCAATTGATCGAGCATTAGGGTGTTCTGATCAATATCTACATCAGGTACAATCTATTGAAGTATCCCTCTTGCTACTTCCAGTACCTTGGCCTCTTTTTTTTCTCTCTTTAGTTTGTCTTGAATGGACTTTCTTTCATAGAGTCTTGCATATTTGGTCAATTTAGTTGGATCCAATGTCCTTGGATCACAAACTGGAATCTCAATGATTTCATCCAGTGTTACTGGATTCTTATGCTTGTTCTTCTTCTTCTTTGAGACTTTCGTGGATGCAGATGTATGAACTACCATAGCTAGTTCATTTGTTCTCTCTGAAGTGCTTGTGAAGGCTTTGTGGAAGATGCTTCTTGTGTTTTCTGCTCGGGTTGCACCTGTCAGTTTTGTGAAGACGTCTCTCCATCAACCTTGGGTGTCTCTGCATATTTTTCTTCTGATTTCTTCTCCTTCTCATCTTGCTTTGCTTCTTCACCTTCTTTTGTCTGTGTGTCCCCTTCTTCCTTTTGTGTTTCTTCTTTATTTTGATTAGCAGACTTATCTATCTGATCATCGGTTGCAGCTTTTTCTGCAGTTGTATCCTCTGTATTATCTGTGGTGTCTTTTTCTTCTCCATCACCCTTGTCCTCGAGTGTGCTTGTGTCCTCTGCAGTATTACCTTCCAATATATTTATTTCCTTCATTAATACAGGCATGTTGCTCTGAGTTGTAGCTTGGGCTATATCAAGAGTGGTGTCCTGCTCGTCGGCTTGATCTTTTAGAGCAGTGACATCCTCATATTTTTTTATCTTCTCTACAGGGTCTGCTTCTGTTAATTCCATGACTGATGTATCCTGCCATGTTTCATCAGCAACATTCATATCTTTATCATTTGATGTTTTCAAATCTTGTTGTTGTCCCTGATCCTTAAGTGTAATGAATATTAATTCATCTTTCTTCTATGGATCTTTATGAAAGTCATAGTTGGTGATATATTGGATGTCAAGACCATCCATGACTTTGTCTAAGTTTATGGGCTCATTATCACTTTCAGTATTGTCCAGAGCAATTTGCTGAGGACTTGCATTATCTTTCTCCTCCTCTCTATGAGGTGTGTCGGTGAGAATTAATTGTTCCTCATGACTTGTTAACTCTATTGGCATATCGAGGAGTTGTCTCCATTTTGTTTCGGTCATTGTATCTATCTCTATGAATTTGTTTTCCAGCACTTTGTATGCCCTTATCTTGGCTATGAATTTTCTTGAGTGCTTCTTCATGATCTCTTTGATTTCTTCAATCTTAGATTCGGGAGGCATTAGTGTTACTAGTACCCTCTCCCTTGCTTCTCTCTCAGTCTGTAGATCATATGACCATTGTTGGGATACTTTGTTACCAAGCTCCTTAGGTATTTGATTGATGAATTCTGCTAGTACATATTTGAATTTTACCATTGACCTGATTATCGCCTCTTGTATCTTATTCTGGTCATCAGGTTTGAGTGTATCTCATTGCCTGATTTTCTTATCAGTCATTGTGCCATGTGTAGTAATGGATTCAACTGCCTCATCAACAGTTTGATTTTTGTAATTCTTCTTTGCTACATCAGGCTCATCCTCTTTAGAATCCTCTAAGTCAGCTTTAGTTCTAACCATTCTTTTTCTCCTTTTTGCAGGTGTTTCCTTTACAGTTTGTTGCTTTGTTCTCTTAGTTGGCTGCTTCCTCATATAGGTCCTTACTTGACCTTTCTTAAGAGGGGTAGTATCATTTTTAGCAGTTTGGCTTCTTGTCCTCTGCTTCTTTGTTGGAAGTGGAGGTGTATTAGATTCAGTCTCCTCAGAATCTGATATTTGTTCTTCTTGTCCCTCACCGATGGTGCCTTGTTCATCAGTTTCCTCTAGTTGTTCTTGTTCCTCCTCAGTGACCGATAGAATCTTCTTGAGATTCTTAACCATCTTATCTTTCTTATTGATAGTTTTCTTGATTTTTAGGCCTCATTTTATCTTTGATCTGGCCTCTTCATAGGTTCCAAACCTAGGTTGTTTGTTGTCAACAGGCTCATTTATTAATGCATCAATTGCACTTGTAGCCTGATCTATGTTTATTTCATAATCTAATGGTGCTAACCAAGCTGTTCTTGGTACAACCGGTCTGATATGAGTGAAATTAGTATCCACCATAAAGTATATTTCATCCTTATGTTTTTCAACAAGTTGTTCAGGAATCCTAGTCCTTGCCATCATATTTTCCTTGAACTCAAGGAAGTATGTAGACACAACAGATTCAAAATTGTCCCCTAGTGACTTAATCAGTTCACTAATCTATTGTGTTACCGGTTTGGTAGTGTCCCATTTTACTTTTCCTACTTAAGCAAAGTATTCTTGAAAATAGAAAAAGATACACATGATAAGTGAGCCGAACTTACATGTGTTGGTCTTTGTAGACCTGATTGTGATCATGTTCTCATCAAGTTGTTTTAACAGGATCTCACACAAATCCATCTGAATTCCTTTGGTCACTATCTTGTAAGTTGTGCTTACTGATGTTGCAGATATGTTGTTCAATCTGCTTGCTTGAAAAATCATATACCCAATTACACATGCACCGAATTTCAGTTCTACGTCGGTGATGATGTTTACTTTTAGACCTCTGTTGTCCCATTCAGCTTTTGTGAGTTTTTCAACTTCTTTACTGGAGGGATGCTTGTGTACCCTAGGCTTGTCAGTTATCAAATAACCAGTGACAGCATGAAGGAAATCCTTTATTATGTGCTTGGGTTGGTCTATCCATAGCTTCATATCATGCATTCTGCTCAAGACTAACCTTATCCAGTCTGTTTTGAAGTCCCTCAAGAAATGTAGGGCTTTGGTTATCCCTTTAGCCTCTAGGTGTTTGTGCTCTTCCTTAAGTTTGTCTCCTGCATCACAAAGCTTCTTATAACCTTCATCCATCTCCAGATCACCTAACTCAACAATTTTGCAATGAATATAAGACCTAACATCTTCTATGAGCGAAACCCTAGGTGGAATTTTTGAAAACGCTCTGGTTTCATCAGGTTTTGATGTGATCTTCAGGCATATCTTGTATTTGGGCTCTATACAAGTGCTATTCTTAATCAACTTAACCAAATTCCATTTATCATTCTTGATCTTAGTGGTTCTTGAGGTGGTTTCCATTGTTTTTCAAGTTTTAGGGATTTCTTGAAATTAGGGCTTTCTTGAAAATAATGACAAAGTGCTTTTGGTGCCCTCGGTACTTACTTTGATCCGTGATAATGGTTATTGACCTATTTTCTATGTGTTGAATTGAGTCGAGGACGCTTCTGCTTTTTTCTCTTCAATCGCTCTATTTTTCGCTCTTCTTTCTCTTTAAATCACAGGTGCAAAATGAAGTGCTTCTGTCAACTATTTATAGGTTTTTGCCCTAAGTCAATAATAAATGCTTCAACGAATCATCAGGTCATAAAGACGGAGTCCGTCGGGAAGACTTTCACAATCATCATCGGCGATGTTGAGGATGCTCGGGATAGCTGTTACCAATATTGCTTTTACCGACAGATATCAGTATTCTATCGTGACAACTTTGTGACTTTGCTTTCTTACCAATGGGTGTCGGGTTACATTTGTAACTTAACCATTTTGTATTTTGACCGACAATTTCTGGTAAGTGTAGACAGCTCATCCATTATGTTCACCGATGATTTTTGGTATGTGTATACTGACGGGGTTGTTTTCTCAAAATTTGAACAAGTAACATAATATGCATCTTTATTATGCAGATTTTGACTATCTATCAATTTGTATAATGGAACCGATGCAAAATATGACTTGGTATAGTGCAGTTCCATACTTACTTTTTCAGCTCAAGTGGTGGTGGTGATGTCATCAGATCCATTGGATGGGGTGTCACCATTTGCATTGCTTGGTCCAGCTTCATCATTGCTTGAAGCTTTTCTTCACATTTTATCTCCAGCCCTCTGAATATCTTCAATGGTGTTTCCATTGGGATATGTGCTTGTCTCTGTCATTCAATCTTTGCAATATTTTTTGAGATGACCTACTTTGTGACAGTGTAAGCATACCATTTCAGGGTTTGACCAGCCTCTAGACCTTTTGGTCCATGCTCTCATGTAGTTTGCAACAATGTGACCATATCTACCACATGTTGTACAATTTGTCTATGTATTGTAATCCCATACATATTGATTACTGATTCTCTTTGGTTGATAGGGAGTTTCTTATTCTTTAGGCTTCCATGCTTGCCTTTTCTTTTTCTAGCATTCTTTAGATGTGTGCCCATTCATCATTCAAGTAGGACAGTACTTGTCCATGTAGGTTTCCTTATTTGGCTTTTCTATCTTAGTCTTGCATTCATAAGCCTTATGTCCTTTCTTGTTACATTTATAATAGAATCCTATGAATGTAGATGTAGATTTAGGAATACCTCTCATTTTTCCTCGGCATATATTTGATGTGTGCCCTTGCTTTCCACAGTGCTTGCATGTCAGCTTTCTTGGTCTTGGATTTTCATAGACATTCTTTAGATTGGCTCGATTTGATGATTCTCCATTTTCAATAAATCCTAAACCGTTGTTGATGTTGACTCTTCATTTTCCTTCAAGAAAATAATCCATTCTCTTATTGCTTTCTTCAGCCTTTCTGATAACTTCATTACGTTGTTGTTGACTTCTAACCTCATGCTTTAGTTTTTCATTTTCTTCTCTTAGTTCACCGATAGCCTGCACTCTTTCAATGAGTTCTATATTCATTCTATTTTCTTCTTGACTCATTAAAATAATCTGATTTGTGATCTCATGGTGATGCTCAGCATGTCTTTGAATTTCTAACTCCTTCTCTTGTATCTTTTATGTGATCTTCCTTCTGTCATCAAAAGCAAGTGTTCTTTCTATTTCAGCTTGTCTAGCAGAACTCATCACATCAATCATTCTTACCATCTAGCTCTCTTGACTGATTTGCAACATCTTTATTTTCTCTGTCATATGTTGATTGATCTCCTTTAGATTTGTGATGTTCTCTTCTGATGTATCTGATGTATTACTTGCATTTGATCCTGAAGATTCAAAGAAATCTCAAATCTCTTTTTCTTGATAATCTTTTTCATTGTTCTAGGTATCCATACCTTTTCTTTCATCCAACAACTCTCTCATCTTGATTCTAGCTTCTTTATACTGTTCATAGAACATCTGTATCTCAAGATTTTTATTCTCAATATTCTTATCAAGTTTGTACTTCTCCATTGTATGATATTTTCTCTTAAGCCTTTAAGCTTTCCAAGAAGAGACTTATCTCTGATACCAATTGTTGTAATTAATGGGAAGTAGTATTGAGAGGGGAGGGGTGAATCAATACCTCTAAAACTTTTTAACACCTTTCACAATTCATCATTAGTAATCATTCATTACTGCATTACCGACCATTACTATTATTCTTTCTTATGCATGTATTTTTCATTCATAATCTTTAATAGTTTGAAACATTCATAGAAACATTCATGAAAATGATAAACACATAACACAAGATATGGTATCGCATAAAACTCTTGTTAGGAAGTAAAAACTACGGTGGGGATGGTACCCACAAAACTTCACTATCTGTAAAATGGAAGGGAGCCGATTAAGGCTTACAATTTGATCACTTCTAATGATCTACCCTATTAGGAGTATTAAGGTGGAGACCTATTAAGATCTACTCTGTTAAGAGCTTTTAGCAACACTGATTTAAGTGTGCACTCATTTATGATATTTACAATAGGACTGTTAAGCCCACCTTTCTTGAAAGTATTTATTATGCATACTACACTTGTTAGAATGAGTACAAATGTTGACCTAACGGTATGCAATCTACAATTTCCTATTACAGATCCATTAAAGCTCTCAGAATAACAATATCACCTTAAGTGATTGATGAATACCTTTTCTCTGCTCGTCGGTAGCCCGTGTTCTTGTTCTTGAAACTGATTTGATTCTTTTCTATCCTTCTGCATGAATTCTTTGTCTGGTCTCTAGATGCTCTCCGTTGCTACAATCTTCATTGAAAAACTATAGTTTACAATAGATTGAGCATCTATTTATACAATTCTTTGACCTATTCTAGAATCACACATTACAATGTTAACTCTTAGATCCAAGGTTTACAACTTGACCTTGATCTTTAGTTTGCACGTTTTAAATCAGTAAAACTAATTAAAACAATATTAATTACATTAATTCCTCTGCACATAATGGATTTAAAAGTAAATCAAGAAGCTATAAATACAACTTCAGTGATTTATCTGACATGGAAAGTCAGATCCAATTTTTGTGGGATGTAACTGACTGTCGGTTCTTGGTCGTCGGGTTGAACTTGAAGTCTGTCAGTGTTCCTTTGTCGAACTGTTCATCAGGTTCCCTTTGTTTGTCAGGTTCCTCTCTTTTCTATTTTTTTGGGTTGCACTGTTGTTACTCATAGGGTTTCATTTACCTTTTTATCATCGGATAACACTAAATAGTGTTTGTCGGGTAACCTTGGCGTCGGGTAGCATTGTGCCCTGTCTGTCGGTGTAGAGTAAACCGATGGTGTAGATCATGTTTTTCCTTGTTTATACTAATAGAAAAATATAATGCCTTCAATCAGGTATGAAGGTAGAAATCACAAAACCAATTATTATCTATTGTGGCAACACCAGTGCTATTAACATTTCAAAGAACCCTGTGATGCATACTAAGACTAAACATATTGCAATCAAGTATCATTTCTTGAGAGAATTGGTTTAGGACAAGGAAGTCAGATTGGAATATGTGAATACTAAAGAACAAATTGCAGACATATTCACAAAACCATTACCTAAGGATTCATTTTTGTATCTTAGAGGAAAGCTAGGGGTAATTCCCCTAACTGGGGCTCACTAAAACATAGTTTAGTGATGCATCAACCGAGCTAAAGAACAGACTTAACATGTTGATGCAGGTATTTAGAGCTTATTTCATATATATTAGTATACACATGTACATTACAACTTCATTGGGTATGTCATTTGGTGTCTTTGGCATTAGTTGTCAAAGAGGGAGAGATTACTGTATGTCATAATGATCAGTGAAAGAGGGAGAACTTTATCAGACACAGAGATTGATGACAGAGGGAGAAATTTGTATTTCAGTGATAGAGGGAGTTTTTGGATGAGAATCAGAATGAAGCTAAAGACATTTTTAAAGTTGGATGAGAATCAGAATGAAGATAAGGACATTAATAAAAAAATTCATTCTTATGTTTGTTGCTCTATAATTCTTTGTATTATGATATGTTGTGTTGTCATCAATGCCAAAGAGGGAGATTGTTGATGACAATTATTCAATTGTGCATTGGCATTGATATTTACACAAGTATAGTGATGTTTACACAAATTTATAATCCTATTCGAGCACAGCCAGTTCATGCCAAGCACTGTCGGGCATTGAGGAGGACCAAAGTGTTTTTCAGCTATAACTGAGTTCACTCAGGCATTACAGTGTTGGTCGAACATTGAAGGATTTCAGTATTGACCGAGTAAAACAGTTAGTGTCAGTCGACTAACAATAGATCATATTTTATGGATAAATGGTTATATGCAACCGACAGACATGAGTTTTATTATTTATTTGGAAGGATATCAAGGTCGACTTGACAAGGCTTGTCATATATATAGAAGGTCAATTTTGGATTGGAGAAAGAGTGTGTATGTGTGTTTATGATATGAAGAGTGAAGGAAAAATCAGATGGGATTCTGATTAAGGACATAACACAGAGGACTGCAACAGAATATCTGATCAGTGAGGATCAAGTATTTAATCTAGAACAAAGATCTGAATCAACAAAGATAATTGCTTATCAAAATAGGTCAATCCATTGTTACTTTGTAACAATTATAGCAGTGATAAAAATATCTTAACAGAGTAGACTTAACAGTCCTTTGTAAAACCTCTCACAAGGTGACATTTATACATTGAAGTGTTTAAAGACCTTTGACAAGGCCACTCCTTAAAGGGAGATTAAATCCTCTAACAGGGTCACACCTAACAGTGTATTATTGTAACCTTTAACATGGTTGGATCCTAATAGGGCTCACTTCAGAAGAGTAAAAAATAGTGACTAATTGCAATTGGTGGTTTTTCCCATATTGGGTTTCCACGTTAAATCTTGGTGTTATATGTGTACATTTCATTTGCTTTATGGTTTATGTTTCTACAATTAATTAATGAAGACAATCATAGTTAATATCTTAAGATTTTCTATGTTAACCGAGTGACAGTAGAATATATGTGTTAACTGAGCAACAGTGACTAATTTGTTTAAGACATCTAAGGGACTTGGATTTGTTTTTGTGGTAACTGATTCACCCCTCCCCTCTCAGTTACTCAACTCATTTCCAAAAGTTAGTTCATCATGCCAATCTCATAATAAATTATACCATGTGAAGGATGGGTGGCACACTTATGTCATGATTGTCTAAACCACCTGAAAAAATCAATATAAATCATAAAAATTCATGAAAATACTAAAAATCCTAAAAAGTCTTGAAATTACCCCTAAAAAATTAGAAAAACATAAAAAATCCAAAAATAACATTGTCTTTCTTGTCATCAGTAAAAAAAATGTTTTCTATGACATGCATTGAATGAACGCCAAACACAATACAAGTATGAGCTTCATAAATCACACATCAATTAACAAACTTATCAACTAGTCCTCAATCAAATTGATCACATTGTCTTATTTATCAATGAATTTTTATTAATCTTTTTTGTCATATGGTCATGATGTCTTGTACAAGGGATGAATACACTTGAAACTAGATAGGCCAATCTAAAGCAAGGTACCTCATTCTTGGAGCTAGGCGTCGTCATCAATGTCATCATCAAAACAAACACATAACAAAGATAAAGAGCAATATAGTTTTTGACTTATTGTCTAAGTGAGTCTTATCTTTTTATTGATTTTTCTTGAGTTGTGTTCCTATGCTTCTCTAGGATATCCACAAGTGATTAGAGAGGTCGAGACGGTTCATAGTTTTATTTTCATTGTCTATTGTATGTGGGGTATTTTTATGAAGTTCGAAGAAAGGTATTTTGGGTGTATGTGTTGACACATTCACATATGAGCAAAGCATACAATGAAGAAATATTATCATGGATCATATTGCTCATGATTTTTACACATACCTCGACCCTTAATGCACAACTATTTGGATGAATGGAAACATTCTGTGTCTGTTACAAGTGCATGTCATGTGTAAAGGGATAATCCTACCTTGATTTTCAATATGGTGGTGGGGGAAATACTTTTTTTTCTAAATAAAAGTGGCTCAATGATGAAAATATTTGCATGTAAGTATAAAAATTCAAAAGATAAAAGTTGAATCTATATACATATTCTAGATTTCAATGGACAGTCTGTCCTTTCAATTGATTTACCTAATTGTTTTTCAACCTTTCCATGTCATTAAATTATTGTCAATCAGTCCTAATACTCTAACTTATCCCTAACATTCTTTTAGTTAGTCCTCACAGTTATTATGGTTTTGTATTTTGGAACAACTAAAAATAATGCATCATGTGTTCATAATATGTTAGCACATAAATCATAACCATAGTTGTATCATTTGCATCACATCATATTATTTGTATTTTAGCATAAATATCAGGAATATACATTAAAAAAATACAAAAACACAGATCATCATCGGTCATTGAGTGCATCACATATAGTAAGCATCATAAACATTGCATCCATAAGAGAATCATATCTACATAGGTAAACATGTCATATGCATTGTAATAATGTCAAAATATAAGTTATAAACATCATAAATAGAACTCATGTGCATCATAGGACATGTACATCATCAATTGCATCACATCATCATAATATAAAATATATGCATAAAGTATAACACATAACATAAACTCTTGCTAAAAGTGCATATTATTTATATAACTAAAAAAATGCCAAAGTAAAAAAACAAAATGTTTGTCTAAAAAACCTCGCAAGCTCACAAAATATACGCAAAAAGTGTCTAAAGTATAAAATCAATAAAAAGTGGTGGTGCCTTTTCCCTCTAATCCAAGGGGCCTGGGTTGCGCAGTTGTGGAAGGTCCTACCTCAGTCTGTCTAGTTGGAGCTCTGTTTCTTCTGCATGATGGCCTAGGAGGTTGTACAACTCCCCTACTGATATATTTTCTCTATCAGGTTTGTCACTTGTGTGAGGCAGTACTCAGGAGGGACCACACTGTAATAATTCCCTCCCTAATATTGAATCTCTTCCATGCCTCCCATCACTGTCTATAGGCCTCCCTAATAGAAAAATCATGTGTACCATCAATAATGACCTATACCTCCTCCTTTGTATGCATAGCACTAGCCTCAGCTACATGTGTTTCTTACCTATTTTTTACTTCCAGCTCAAACTAGTAAAGCTTGGATAGTTTTGCAACTAAGGTGAAAAGTACATTTTAAATGTAAGTTTCAGATTAAGTGTTTTGAACTAAAGGGAAAAAATGCAGAAGAATAGAACATTTCATTGGTAAAAGAAACACTTCATTGATATACAAGTGTGTTACATCATGATATTACAAATACATTTTTCAATCTTGAATTCTTTTATTCAGCATAAAGAATTACATATGACCCACAAAAACTATGAGATAAATCTAAAAAATGGATGCAAGTACAAAGTAAATATGCATATTAAGACAAGATGTAAACAAAGAAGAGAGACTCGTCATTGCCTGTTGAATGATTAATCCCTACATCCGTGGACAACAACATGTGTATTCATATCAGATTCATCTTTAGATTTATTGTTCACATTCATATAATTACAAGAAGTGTTAAAATTTGTTAGAGCTTGAGTTCTCACTCCTATGTTCACAAATTATACATGTGTGCACAAATAATCAGATAAATGCAACAGAACATATGAAAAGGAGTAGAGAAGAATACATTACGGTTTCATCTTTTTAATCTAACGAGTTTGGTTCATGTGAAGATATAGGTACTATTATCATAATTAAACATTTAAACCTGATATCATTTATGATTCGACATGTGGGGTGAAATGGGATCCCACAAGAGTTGAGTCCAGCATGCTGCAATTAGGACTTTGTGGATCATAATGAGATGCATTTCCTACATCATTCATGTTGCCTTGTCTAGAAAGGATGTGTTACTAATATCAGAAAATAATTTTGATTTGTTGGTACACGTTACACACATGTTCTTAGATGAGGCTTCTCAACATGAGTGAAGCAGTTGTCTGATTATGATTGACAAAGTCAGAGGAATGGACAAGGATGCATAAAATTTATGGACTATTAAAGGGGTATCTTATTTATCATCAAACCTTTTAGTTCAATACTTTTAGCAAAGAAGGATCATGAGGGTGCTAATGACATTAGAGGTAGTTTCAAGATAGTTATCAAGTTCATAAAGTTAGCTAAGGACACTAAGAGGGACAATGCTTTATACACAAATAAATTGTAAATGTTCATAACATAAAAGGTAAAGTACAAAGACTTATTCATTATGTGAGAGAACAGTCATTCAATTCAGAAGGGGTTAAAGGAAATCAAAAGAACAAGTGGTATATATTTTGTATTAGAGTTTCAAATTCAATGGACAGTTATCTTGGAAGAATAGTATTGAATACATGATTATGCTACAAAAGAGAAGTGATGTCATGAATAGTTCAAAGGATCATAATGTGGTCATAAAGAGGAGAAATTTATTTAAATACACCAGAGGCTGCTATTTCACTGTATGCATTGAATAATTAGAGATCAATAACATGTAAATCAGAAAAAGTAATGCTTGATATTTCACTATTCTTAGTGTTATTGCTACAAGAAAAAGAGATAGGACAACTACAAGGAAATACAATGAATTTAAAAACAACAAAATAGAGGATACAATGTCCCAAAACACATGGTACAACAAAAATTCAATCACAATAGTAGCTGGTATCAATGTTGTTTTCATAGATACATTGCTAAAAATGGTTATCCCAAGGAGCTATGCACAAGTAAGTGATTGAAATATCTTAGCTATAAGATTTTAAAGAATTAGCCATGTGACAAGATATCATGATTATATTTAGAGGAAGAACATCAAAGAAACTACAACCATACAAGTGCATAACTTGAGCATAAAACAATGATGGGTAACGAAGCAATGAATTTGAGGGATTCATGCCAGTAACAGAATAGTGTCAACATCATTACGTTGAGAGGCGTAACCCTACAGTGGCATCAAACCCCCTATAAGAGGTCATCCAAAATAGTGATGTAAGAAAAAAGAAACATTTCATATTCCAGTGCCAACTCAACAATTATGAAAATATATCTACACTATCGCATGCAAAAAAAGTAAAAATGGAGGGACCAATAAATGTGTTGTTAGTTACATATAAAAATAGAGTTAATAAGGAATAAAAATAGTTACAGGGTTACAATGTCTTTACATAGACATTATTGTTTCATCTTCTTATCATCTATTTAAAAGAAAATATCAAAACCATCATAAAAAAAATTGCAACCCACTATGAATTCATTCTATTTATCATTATCATCAACATGAATTAGAGCTCAAGCCTCGGCTTGCACAACTTCTCAGTCCATTGTAATTTCATACCTTATTCCTCAAATTTCAGAGGGATAGGATTTGGGTTGTTGGATTTATATGTTTTCCCTTATAATCTTATCAACAAATTTGTGTATCATTGCTGGAAAGGGTGAGATTTCTTTGATACACAATTGTAATGTTGGCGGGGTTTTAGTTGAATTTGAATAGATATAGATTGTTTATTAGAGATTAGTGTTAAAATGTTAGGCATATTTTTTGAGTTGTGGTTTTGAAATCAAATTTATGGAATCCTAGTTAAGATTGCTTTCACGAATAATAATTATGTAGATGAATTCTTTATTCTTTATGGTATATGTGTTTTTTGCATGAATAGTTGTGATGCATCTGATGATCACCGTTGTCATTTTATGAAATTGTATTTTACCAATCTCGCAATATGACAAAGTAGTCGTCTTTGTAGCCCGTTCCCTGGTGAATATCTTCACCTCCATCACTGTCCAACAAATTTTAAATGGTAAAAGAAAGAAAGGAGATTTATTTTTTAACTTTAATTTTATTTATTATCATTGGATATTGTTTTAAATGGAGTGCGTCAATTACATAAATGGTTGTGTTTTGCCTTGACCATAGTTTCAAATGTTGGAAATAATTTGAACTATTCCTATCTTTAGAGGGGTTGTCAATGGTGATGATAGTGAAATCACAATCCTTGTTCAAATCACCCAAATTCCTTACAAAGGCACCTCACATGGTTAATTGATTTGAGCAACAAAGACCTTCACATGTTTGATCTATTTTTTCAACATACTTCATGATCTATTTCTTCATATTTATAAATTATTTTTTCATATTTACAAATGTTAACAAGTAACAAATTTTATTATTTTTAAATATCTATTAATTGTCTTTATATTCAATTATTATATTCCATGATGTTTGTATAACTTAATAATTTAAAATACAACAATATAATATCAAAATTATCTTTTCATATTTAAAAATTAGAAAGATCGTGATAAAATTATTATTTTATAAAATGTATAAGAGATTTTTCTATAAATAAATTATAAAAAATATATGATAAAATAATTAATGAAAATAGAAATGTATAGTAATAATATAGTAAAAAGGTAATTACAAACATCTAAGTTATATTTTTCTAGGTTGTTTCTATATTCTCTTTATATGTTTCTAATTAGAAACATCTTTGTTCTCTAAGTATAAAAAGAATACATAAAAACATCTTATTTATCTATTTGAGATTCAAGATGTTTTGAAAGTAATTAGAAACAACTTAGTTTTTTAATCAGAATATTTAAAAAATATCTTTTAAATTAGAAAGTACATAAAACAATAAGAGGTTTCTATATTTTTTTAATTGCATGACATTTCTAAAATTTAAAATTATTTAACTAAATTAAGATAATGTAAAATAATGTAAAATCTATTTTTGCATATTTATAGTGATAATAAAATTATTATTTTAAAATATTAATTTTTATTAAGATAACTATTATTTTTAAAAAATTATAAAATATTTATTACTTTTTGTTATTAATAATCTTTTATGAGTTGTATGAAAGTGAACCAATATGATTAGCACAAGGAAATATATCTATATCTTTGCATGAACAATAAATTTTAGAGAGAAACAATTCAATACCCCATGTCCCCATGTGGTTGCTTAAGTCTATTTTTGGCTTAAAAATGAGCTATGCAAGTGTCTCTATGTGATATTTTAATAACAGACAAAGAAAAATATGGAATCTTTTCCTATTTTCATGAAGCAGTTGTTGCTTATTAAAAAAAATAAGCTGTCAAAAAAAAGGAAGGGCTCAAAAACATAGAATTTTTTTCCTCCCAAATTTATGTTCGTATATTTTTATAAATTAGAATAATTTACTACCATTTTCACCGTACAAAAAGACTCAAGGTATATGTTTGAGCCAGTATTTTAATTTTACAGTTAACTTTCAGTCTGTAAATTGTAATGTAATCAATTTTCTACTGTTAATTTTCAGTCTACAAATTGTAATGTACTAATTTCTGCTTACTCAATTTCACTTTGAAAACAAGTGCCATGTAGTGGCTTGCACTTGTCGTAATTAGTTATAATTATATATGTAAATTTAATTTTAATTTTATTATAAATATTATATATATTTTAATTAATAGTTTTTTTCGCAAAAATGTCACATGGCTCCACCAAATTTTTTCCTCTTTTTAAAATATTTTATTTCTATTTATTTTATATAATTTATCTAAACTATGAAGTTGGTCAGGGCATAGCTTGAATTGAAGTGTATGGATGCAGGACCAATCATGACATATCCATTTATTAGTAAGTACAAAAAATAAATTCGAAAATGACTTTCGCATAACATTAAGTTGAAATTAATAAAAATTAATAAGTGCTATGTATTTGTACCTTAGATAGAAATTTCTCCATGTTGGAGTGACGACATTGAAAAAAATCCAAGAAAATATGTTGCTTTAACAGTTTACACAAGTTTAATTTTCAACTAATTGAAGTTGATACAATGCAGAAGGCAGGCCAAATTATAATATAACAATATGTATGGATTTCAGTGAGAATTTTCCAATTCTTCACTGTAGATGCAATCAATGCCAAAAGATGTTAAAACCATTAGATTCTTTTATCAATTCTTAATAGTTTGGATTTAATTGAAATGAATGTTGATGGAAAATTAGATACGGGCAATGTGAAAAGATGTTAAAACTTAGATTTTTTAGCAATTCTTAATAGTTTGGATTTAATTAAAATACATTTTGATGGAAAATTAGATACAGAAAAGATGTTAAAACCATTAGATTCTTTTGTCAAATAAAATGAAGAATACTAATGATTATATTATGATATTTTCATAAAATGGAAATAGATTTAGAATGGAATCGAAAAGGGGATTAAAAATAGTGTGGAATGGAAATTGAAATGTTTTGATTAACTGTCTCCAGCTAACAATCCGCTCCATAATGTCCACGTTGAGTAGGCCCCATATGAAGCGGTTTGGGCAGTAAAACAATAGGCCCAGCTTATTTTATAATTTATGATTTTTTTTTAAAATATACAATGAAAGGTATTTAAATAATATAAATTATTTAATGCAAGCGAATTAAATAATAAATATATAATACAGGATATTCAAAATGTTTTAAATATTGTGGTATTTAATTTTAAATATATAATTAATATATATTTAAAAATAAATTGAAATTATAAAAGAATTTTAAGTAAATAATTTAATTATTATAAGTATTTTACTTCTGCATACTTTTCTATAAAATTAGTGCTTCTTAAATTATTTTATTATTTTTATGTTTTAAATTATGTTATTTATATAATCTAAATTTAATTATGTCTATCTAATCAACATATTTGATGTTATTAAAAAATTTCACATTTAACATAGTTTCAAAAAAAATTTGTCAAATTATTAATGTAGAATAAAATTTGAAATCTAATAATTTATTTGAATTCTTTATATCAAACTATATTATAGCTTGAAATTTTCATTTTTATAAACCATTTTCAAACAAACGACATTTATTTTGTTCAAATGTTGGACAAAATACTTTATAATAAAATTATTATATTGAAGCCTCCGAAAAAAGGGGTCCTATAACACCAAATCAATTGAACCAATCATAGTTGAAATAAGTAATTTATAGAATATATTTAATTCATAAATAAATATTTGAACAAGAAAAAAATATTGATTTATAATTGGTTCATTGGTATAAAACTAATTCACTATTCGTGCACAACCAAATGCAATAGTATATTGCCTACGGCAAGTACAATAAGCTAAGCAGTCACATGGGGCCTGTCCTAAGGCATGACATGTGATGAAGGATGGTGAAATTTCTTCATCATTCTTAAAATATAAATTTAATATAAGTCTATCTTTAAAAAGGGGAAATATGAAATATTAATTCATAATATGTCATATAATTATTTTAAAAAAAATTAAAATTTTAAATTTCTAGAAATATTAATTCATAATTTGTCATATAATTATTTTTTAAAAATATTAAAATTAATTATGTAATAATTTTTTAATTTATATTTCAAATCACAACATAACCTATAAAGGAGAAAGAAAAATAGACCAAGTGGTCTCTTGAAATATTACCTTAAACCAAATTGAACCCAACTAAATGAAGACTTAACTCTAACACCAAACCAAATTGAACCCTCATCCTAAAAAATTTAATCGTAACTCTAACCCTAATCATAATTAAATATTAAACAAAATTAAATTTTAAACCTAACTAAAAACCAAAATCTACCATAAACTTAATAGTAAACCAAACTAAACCATAAATGTAAACCTAACTACACAACAAATCAAATTTGACCTTAACCCTAATCTAATCAAATTTAACCCTAACACAGAACCACTTTGAGCCTTAACTCAATACAAAATTGAACCCTAAAACTACCACTAAACCAAATGGATTTGTAACCCTAACCATAATCTAGATTCTTTCCTAATTCAAATTCAAAATTAACATATACCAAATTCAGCCCCAAAACATAAATCAAATTAGACCTAAATCTTTATGTCATGGAGAAATCTATTGAAGAAATAGAAACAAACAACCACGAAAAACTAAACTAAACATTAAACTAGATTGAATCTTAACCTTAACTTTTAATCAAATTACACATTAAACTAAGTTGAACCCTAACCTTAACCCTTATAGAAACCCTTTTTTAGTGATTTTTAAATTAAATGTCAACTTTAAACAGTGGTTTATCAAGTGATCACATTTCAAATTGATAGGTCCATAATAAACCTTAGACCAAATTAAACATCAATACTAACACCAAACAAAATTGAACCCTAACACTAAACCAAAATCTAAATTCACTTGTGTACTTAAAAAAACCTTAACGCAAGTTAAACCCTAACCCTAACCTTGAATGAAGATTAAATTAAATTATAACTGTAAATCTTAAGGTCGTCATCATCAAAATTTTCTACTTTAAGGTTAAGAGTATTTGGCTTATTGAAATCTCTTCACATATTGGATGAAATTTAATTGTCATCGTAGTGATCTATCTTGATAAATTAAACTTTAACTATAATATTACGCTTTATTGAATCATAAACAAAAATTGAACCCTAAACATAATTAAGCTTTCACAGGCTTCCAAAATCTACTATGTTCTAAGACAATCAATATATATATATAT
>MU226779.1:3148646-3159317 GCA_018584345.1 Thuja plicata | reverse complement strand
ATGCCAGATACCATTTGACAAACTACACTAGGTTTGGTCATAGAAGGTAGCATAGAGATGCCCGATATCAAGTGACAAACTATTCTATTTAAATCCTCTAACAAGGTCACACCTAACAGTGTGTTTGCAACCTTTAACAGGGTTGGCTCTTCACTGAGCTCACTTCAGAAGAGTGAAAATTTTGGGTTATCGGTCCCAAGTGATTTTTCCCTTAACAGGGTTTCCACATTAAAAAACTATGTGTCAATATGTTTATGAGTCATTACTTGAGTATTTTTCATTACACACAACTAATTCTAGATTGATCGGTATACACTAAGCAATTTACTATTTTTCGGTAAATGAAAGACTGCTAATTGGTAAACATTAAGAATAAGGTTTAAACAGTGAACTCCGAGCAGTAGTTATTTGTTAAGATTATTTGAAGGCATACATCTTGTAGGACTGAAGATAACTAGAGGCTTAATATTGTGGTACTAGTTTTTTGGGTAGATTTATTGAAATATTTTTGAGGCCACTGATTCACCCCCCCCCCCCCCCTTAGTTATTCTAACATTCTTTTCGTCATGGAGAAACCTATTGAAGAAATAGAAACAACTGACCTTGGAAACGAAATTAAATATTAAACTAGATTGAACCCTAACCTTAACTCTAAATGGAATTACACATCAAACCAAGTTGAAACCTAACCTCAACACTCAATCAAATTCAACCTCAACCCTAAACCTTGAATTGAGCCTCATACTAACCCTATTTTAGTGAATTTTAAATTAAATTTCAAACCTAATTAGTATCTTACCAAGTGATCACATTTATAATTATTATGTCCTCATTACACATGTTTAAACAAATCAAATCTAATCTATCATAAATCTTAAACAAAATTAAACCTCAACACTAACACCAAACAAAATTTAACCTTGATCTACCTTAACCCAAATCTAAATTTCACTCGTACACTTAAAAAAATATTAACACAAATTAAACCCTAACCATAAACCTAATTGAAGAATAAATAAATTGTACCCTAAATCTTAAAGTCATCATCATCAAGCTTATCTGCCCTAAGGTATAGATTATTTGGCTTTCCAAAATCTACTCGCATGTTGGATAAAATTTTAGTCGTCATCATAGATATCGATCTAGATAAATTAAAATTTAACCCTAACATTAAGCTTTATTCAACCATATAAAAAAAATGAACCTTGGCCCTAACTATAATTGAGCTTTCACAAGCATCCAAAATATACTACAATCTAAGATTTAAAGAAAAGGGTCACTTAATAAATTAAACTCTAAACCTAATCCAAACCATTACACTAAATCAAAGTGAACCACAATCCTAATTTTGAACCTAATTGAACCCTACATTATATAAAATTCAAACAAGATGACCCCTTGATCCTAAATTATATTATTGAGTTTAAGATATACAAGAACAAACACACATACATATGAACCATAACCCTAATCCTATATGATATTATTAAGTTCAAGATATACATATCCTAACTCTAACCTTAATATAATTAAATCATAATCCTTATTCAATCCCTATTTAAACTCTAATGCTAACCCTAAGTATAAATAAACCTTAACAATAATCAAATTTGTATTATAATGAAACTTTAACTATAATTAACTCAAACCCTAACTATAACTGAAATATTTCCCTCTAATTGAACCCCAGCCCTAATCTAGCCTTAACTCTAACCCTAATTGAGCTTCAAACATAAAAAAAATTGAACTATAACTCTATCCATATTTAAACACTAACCATAATATAATCCTAGCTATAACCATAATCTTAACCCTAACCCTAATATTCATCCTAACTAAATACTAATATGGACCCTAAAAAAATCCAAATATAAACTCTAACCAAAGTGAAATCAAAACACTATCCTTAGTCCTAACTTTAATCATAATTCTAACCCTCACCTTAATAATACCCCTAACCATAACCCTAATCCTAATCATGATATAAACCCTAACCCTGACTATAATCTCAATCATAACCCTAAACCTAATCCTAATCCCAACCCTACCCCTATGCCTAACCATGATGTAAACCCTAACCCTAATCCTAAAATAAACCCTAATCCCTACCTATATCCTAAATGTTAAATATTAATCCTAATGTCGATCATAAATGCTAAACCCTAATCCTCAATGATAATCCCTACTCCTAATTTTAACCCTAAAACTTAACCCTAATATAAACCCTAACCCCCCTAATACTAATCAAGATGTAAACACATACCCTAAGCCTAATCTTAACCATAACCCAAAATTTTAAATGTTAAACCCTTATCCAAACCCTAATTACTAAACCCTCATCCTAAATGCTAAACCCTAATCTTAAAAGATACACCCTAAATTATAAACTCCAATCCTAACCCTATTCATAAATGCTAAATCATAATCCTAATCCTGATTACTAAACCCTAATCCTAACCTAAACCCTAAATACATCCCTAATCCTAAACCCTAAACTCTAACCCTGGCGATAATCCTAATCTAAACCCTAATCCCTAATCCTAACATAAATCAAAACCCCAACCCTAACCATAATACTAACGATGATGTAAACCCTTAACCTAACCGTAAGCTTAAACCTAAATATAAACCTTAATCCCGGCCATACTAAAAATCCTAACCTAACCATAATATTATCCATGATGTAAATCCTCTCCCTAACCATTATCCTAAATTTTAAACCTAAAACCCAATACTAACCCTAACCCTAAACCCTTAACCCTAATCAAAATATTAAACCCTAGCCTACACCCTAATCTTAATCCTATTACTACACCCTAATTTAAATTACAATACTAATCCTAAACCCTAATCCTAATTCTAACCCTAACCATGATCTTAACCCTAAATCCCAATTGTAATAATAATCCTAACCCTAACCCTAACCCTACTAAATGTAACTATAATTCTATCCCTAACCTAATTGTACTTCCAGCCTAAAACCTAACCCTAGCGATAATTATAAACCTTTCCCTAACCACACCCTAAACCCTAATCCTAGACATGATGTATACCATAAACCCTAACCATATCTTAATCTAAACCATAACCCTAAACCCTAACAATAATCCTAACTTTAACTATAAGCATAACCCAACCCGAACCCTAATCCTAGCAATTTTCCAAACTAAGAATGCCCCTAAACCTAACTATATTACTAATCCAAAACCTAAATCTAAACATAATTCAAATAATAACCCTAACCCTAAAACCTAACTCTGTCCATAATCCTAACCCTAACCAACTTCTAAGTGTAACCATAATTCTAAACCTAAATCTAATTATAATTATAAACCTTGCCATAGGCACGCACCCAAATTATAATCCTAACCATATTAATTTATTCAATGTGTGATGTGCACCACAACTGCTACTAAAAAATATATACTCTATATAAAATACGTTGAGATGTATCGAGGCGTTTAATTTTTTCATTATTCACCTTTAATAAAAATTAAAGTTAAAAAAATTTACCGCCTCGATACATCTAGACATATTTTATATAGAGTATATATTTGCTAGTTAAGACTTCAAGGACAAAGTTGCAGTATGATACTTAATATACATGGCCATTACAATCAAGTATGAAATGAGAATCAAAGAGAAATGTTCATATTAATGAGGTGCAAATTTGTAGCAGATAAGGTATTGCAATTTAACAATGATTTATTTAACTTGTAACATTGATTTCAATAATAGTAGTCTTGTCACAAAGGAGTGTAGAATTCATGAACGCCATTGAAGGAGATATTATTCTAAAGTCAATAAGTATAAAGGTGCTTATATGACATCAATGACAAAATTTTATTCATAGTGAACTACAGAGAATCAAGTAACTCCCAAGCCACCAAGATAACATCAATGATGAAGTTCAATGACAAAGAAAATATATTACAACACTATCATGGAGTAATGCTTTTCAAAGAGGAATTTAATTGTTGATAAAAAAAAATTATATACATAACAACATTATATAGATTGATCAAGTGATGTCATAGAACAAAAGTCTATATATATTCAGTATTTAAAAGTGATGTCAAACAAAGACCATAATTATGTTTCAATGCACTGATAGTTTAATTTTATGGTGGTATACAACATGTATACTTAAGAGAAATGTCATGGTACTCAAATGCTAAGAGTACTATGAGAAATGAATACACAGAAAGGAAGACCCTTATGTAGCTACAGATAGAAGATATACACATAGATAAAAGAAAAATCTCAATCCTTTGCATAACATGTTCAATATCAGGTTCTAAAATTCATGGCATATAATGGGTTTTTTATTATTATTTTTAGAAGAGTGAAGTAACAGTGGGGTTTATATGGTCCAACTCTGGCATGGAAAGTAAATCACGATGAAGATGAAACCCATATGCATCTTGATGCCGCGGTGACTTTAGAGAGATAATCGACAACTCATATATAATAAATGTACATAGGAGAAGATAATTCAAAAGGTCTGAATGAGGAAATAGTATAATAATTATAGATTCATCTTCAAGAATCAAACCCTCAGAAGGAATTGAAGTTGTAGTTTTAGGTTACAAAATAATATCATCTAGAATGTATGTACAAAGATCAAGTATTTCAATGTTTTCAAGTACTTATGGAAGAGGTTTTGAGCTTTAGGGTTTCCAAAAATACAAAGATATGGTATTACATGCTTATCATTTATACAAAGCTACAGAACAAAGGCATGAAATATTAGATGAAAATGGTGCATATAGAACTCTCATAGTCGCGGTCGGGTTGTACAAAGCTACAAAAACAAAGAAAGAAACGATATATATAGAGTTGATATGATTTTTTTCATTGTTTTGAAGTGTAGCATTAAGTAAATTTATACGAAGCTACAAAAAATAAAACCCTTGTGAAGCATTTACCCTTACCATATGTTTGAAACAAACCCTTATTCTCAAAGGGAAGGCTACAAGAAACCCTCATACCTGTAAAAAAAAATAGACCATCTCTAAAAGTCTACAATAAATGGTAAGTCAACATCCAAAGAGACCAGAGAATCTCCAAGGAAAAGCATAGTCCAAACCCTAGTTTTCCATTGGAGGCTAACACAGAGCAAAAGGGAAGTTTCTAGAGAATAAGTGAAAAAATGAAAAGAAAATTTTGGGTTGGTTTGTGTTTATGGTTTTCTAAGCCCTAACTTCATCGTTTCCCTCCAAGTCTAATCAAGTTGATACCCGAGGTTAAGGGAAAAGGCTTAATGCCAAGGTGTTTAGTGAGTTATGATAAATCTTACCCAGGATAAATAAGGTCTCATTACTTCATGTTATAAATTTTATGTTTATATTTATTAAATAAAATCATCTTGTTTACTTAATAAATATAAATATAAAGTTTATTAGTTCCTGCCTGCGGCAGGATAACTAATGCATTCGTTTAGATGCATATTTCCATTTAATCCAACCAATAGCGTTTGAGAATTTTTTGGACATATATGTCTTTCTTATAGTTTATAAATTTACACACATTTTAAAAATCTAAAAAAAGCTAATTGACTGCATTTGTATTGGTTGTTGGCAAAAAGAGTAAGGAGAAAATTCCAATTTATTGAAAAATAAATATTAAAAATTTCAATGAGCGACCACATTGGCTTTTTTCCTCAGCTTCCAGAAAGCTCTCACCTCATAAATTTCTATAAAGATCTCCCTCACAACCTCTCCAATATATGTCTTCCTTGAGAATGACTTGCCTAGTCAATATGCATTTGCATTTTTCTTCCCTTCGCCCCAAATCCACGTTTTCATCTTTTTAGCACAATTTGGCGCTAATGCAAATGGGCTCTGAGTTCTTCAAACAATGTGTAGGTGCCCTCAACAACTTTCTCAATGAAACAAAGAATGATGCCCCTGATTCAGATTGCAGGTCCTTCTACCAGCTCTTGGTTGATGCCATGGCCTCTCCTGTGCTTTCCAATTCAAGCACCAGTATCACCAGCAATTAATTTGCCACCGACTCTTCTTTGGTGCCTCGCTCACCCCTTTGCATCCCTCATTCACCTGCCTTTCTCTTGTCCTCCCAGGTGATTCTATTCTCCTATGTGCATTTTCTTGACTTTCGGTTTTGTTTTTTCAATTTCTTCAATGAAATTTTATTTGGGTGGGTGATTTTAAAACTATCCTCTTTTAGAATTCCTCAATTTTTATTTTCTATGATATTTTCAATGAGTAACAAAATTTTGGCCTTTGCCACTTCTTGTAGGAGTATATTGCTCACTTGTGCTGAAGAAGTTAGATGCTCTGCAATCCATCTTTCAACCATTCTCTCACAGTGAAGACTTTAGTCAGCTGGAAGCTCATGACCAACACCGACAAGTATAACATGACTAAGATTTTCCCACCCAAATCTCATTCACAGAAATTTTTCAGCCATATTTTCCAGGCAGGGGTTAGGTATTTCTTCCTCCTCATCTCTAGTTTTTAGGGCTGTGCTTTGGTAACTTAGGGTTTATTTTATTTTAATTCTTCTTTATTTTCAATCGCTAGTATGAGGTCTGTGTCACTTTTTCCTAAGTTTTATCTCCATATACTTACTTGTATGATATTGGCACCACTTCAAGCAATTTCCTTATTTGTTAATTTAGGCGGATTATCATTGTGTAATGCTTGGGGAACAATCTCTAACACTAGCAGTCTTTGTTTTTTGTGAAGTGTGATTCATATTGTAATTCTCATCCATAAAGCTATTGCTTTCAAACATTAGAGAATGGGCTTTATTGTTGCTGAGTCATTCAAACCATCTAAAAGCTAACACAAGGATCATAATATCATTCAATACTCCTATACTCGACAATTCCCATTCTCTAATGTCTGAAAATGGTTTATTACTTCTCCTTAGTCTTCTAATTATGATAGTGCCTACAACTGGGGAGTCCCTCAATCTTTTCTGAGATGATGCTATTGAAGCTTATAAAATGAAAATGTAGGCAACTTCAATACATTTGAAAATGAAATGCAGAGATTTTGAATGTTCTTTTATTATCTATGGTGGAGTGTTAAAGATAGAAAGGAATGAATTGGCTTGGGACGAATGACAAGAATCTGTCAATTGATACACCCCATGTCCACTGTCATTTGCTTTTATGACAACAAGAGCAAATAATTAATGATCAATGATCATGAATTTCTTCTTGGTGTTGTTAATGAGGCAGTACAGGCATGAATGTCCTTGCCATTCAATGACAATTGCAGTTCTTTTTTAATTCAATTAGAACGGGCCTACAAAATTAGTTGCTTAATCAATTTAATTGTGTAGAAAATACTGTCTTAATGATATTTTAGAGTGTTTAATGTTTGCATTTTTTTATCAAAAAAAAGGCTCAATGCAAATAACACTTGGCCAATCCTGTGAAACACTAAATTGTTTGAACAAAAAAAAGAGTCTTTGTAAGTTTCACAAAAACAGGGGTCTTGTAAGCTGCACATTGAATTGTTGCACAATTTCCATTCTCATTGTTTTAAATCATAGCTCTCTATGTCAAGGTCTCTGAGACAATTTTGCATATCTACTGCAAACTTAATCCTTGCAGAAGGAAGCAGAAATATATTTATTTACAAATATTCCTATAATAGAAACCCACCTAGCCTCCTAGTTTAAAGTTATTTCCATCTAATGAATAAAAAAGTATATTCTCTCAGTAATGTCAATCGTGCCCACAAACAAAGGAAAAATTGGTCTAGCCCTAACTACAAAGAAGCATTAGCAATGAAAATAATTATTTGACTCGACATAATGATTAGGAGGGGTCACTTAGGATTTGGCTAAGCACAACCATCCTTTTCATCCAAATAGATGTATGTCTAGTATCTACATGTTCCTTCCTTCGATTTATCATCACATATAGAAGTTTATCCCTTTCTGGGTAATTTTTGAAGCTAATGTCCATTCATGGTGTCTTCCGCCAATGACCTAACTTTGCTCCTACTTTTGTCACCACTCTATTTCATTGGTGCGCCTGATGCTTGACAAGACATATAACTGCCCATCACAACTTTTGGAAAATGAATATGAAGATGCTCAGTTTGAGTCATCAACTGAGATTTATTTATACACAAAAAGTCTTTGGCTTATTTACAATCAATTTGTGAAGAACGAGATAACAACATAGGATGCATACAACGCCAAGAATGAGAAATATTTGTAGTAATAACAAGATGAACATGAAAATCATAATCCACGCACTTTTCAAATGTATCAAGAGAGAACTAAGAATTCTACATGAACCAAAAACCCCCAAAGAATCAACTTACAAAACATGATAAGAACTACTCATTTCTAAAGAGATGATTTTCCAAACTCCCCTTCTGCATAAATTCATACACCAAGAGGCGGTGATCATCCTCTGTGCAATACCCTTCAAGCTTCACTAGATTGGGCTGATGGAGTTAGCCCAGATAATTCACCCCAGTCTACAATCACACCATGATAGGTCCAAAATCACATCCCACTCACCAAATAAAAACTTGTATCACATTACTTTTAAATGTCAATCTGCACACAAGGCCAAACCAAGAAAGGTCTTTGAAATATGAAATTTTCCATTAAGATATTACTTCTAATTTTTCCCATTAGAACTCCTACTTGTAAATGTAAATACAAGCCAAAAGACCAAATTGGGTTTGAATAGAAAAAAGTTGCTATTGCAGTCGTCCATAGCAGAGATTAGTTAAATAGAATCTGATCACATGGAACCTGAAGTTCATCAATAACCAGAATAAGTTTAGTTCTCAATATAATAGCTTGTTAGATGATATAGTGTTGTACTTGCCAGCCACTCTTTATGACCTTGTAAGCCTTCCTGGTTAATCTTCTTGACAGCAACAATAATGTCAAATCTGGGCTTGGTTGCTAACATTGCCCATAAATTCATCCTTTGAATACACACCTAAATCATCCACCGCCAAGAAGGAAAGTGGATGATAGTTGGGTGGGAGTGGAGAGGGTTTGAGAAAAGCATCTTGAATCGAAGCCTCTAGACGGGCTCCCTCTACTGCTCCTGCTCCGAACTCGTGCTTGCTTTGATTCCATAGAGGAATTCTGCAACAACTATATTTTAGACCTTCATTGGTATGTGGAATTGCAAGCTGGTGACAGCTCTTGAACTTGCTTGACATGCAGCAAGTCTATTAAAACCGTAATAACCAACTGTCCAAACTTGTATAGGTTTCTGCACCTTCCCCTGCCTTGCTTCCCTTGCGTCATTAACAGGAGTCTCTGACAATCTACAACACACCTATTACGATGATCCTAGACCTCAAGTTTTGTGCATTCTCTTCCATTGATATTTACAAATGCATCTTCCAACCATCTAAAGTATGAATCAGAGACTGCCAAAATAATTTATATCAATATTGTGAGTAAAAAAATTGCAAGTTGTACATAAAACATTTTGGAAATGACAATTATACAAAGAATTCAAACAATCTGATTGGGTGAACAAAACAAGATTAATCACAATTTAATGTTTAAGCCTGGGAAATAGTTTCCTGCCTTGGCAGGAACTAACAATGAAGATGTATACAAAATGTTTGGAAAATGTTATATCTTTATTTTTTTCAGATGTCTTTTGGGGAACTGTATTAAAGACTCCTTAAATTTTGTTTAGATGGCGATTAAGATATCTTAGAATTTTTAGAAGATGGTGGTTTTGATTGGTAATGGAAAACTGAATTTGGATTGGGTGTATTTTTAGGCAAGATCAAGCTAAGGCTGTGGACATACTAGTGAATGAACTCAAATTATTTTCTTCTTTTAACGAAGAGTTATTCAAGGAGATTACACAACTTCTTACTCTGGAGAACTTAGTACCATGTTTGCTTCAGTGTCATTTTGTATTATTTAATTCTTCATTTATGATAGATTAATATATATTAATGTGAACTAAAATCCTCATCTAATGATATGCAACTACATTTTGTTGAAGTCTTTTATTTTTACAAAATCATTCATATTGGAATGATTGCCAAGCAAGGTTTTAATTTTTTATTTATTTTTCTTGAAGATTGTATAGGAGTTGTATTATTTAGAATGTTGGATTTGAAGACTGTGAGATTTTAATTCGTTCAAGGAGAATGAGCAGTTGTCTAAATATGGGGAGTCCAAATCTGCAAAAAATGTTATGCTAATCCTCATTTTCATCACAAGCTCCAAATTCCTAGCTTAAAGCATCTCGTCTCAGAACTCTCGTAAATCAAAAGGGAAGTTGTAGTTAGTTGACTTAGTTTAGGAATTCCCAATCTCTTAGTTAATGAAAGTGGTGTGAGAAGGTTGAGTAAAATTTGTTCAATTACATATGATATTTGAGTGTTCATGTGAAACAAGGTTTTTGTTAACATAATTTTGGAAGGTAGCATTGGGGAAAAGTTAGCTCAAACATGCAAATTTATTTACTCAAGAGGATAGTGTTGTGATCTTTTAGATAATAATGTTATATATTCTTCATGTTATTAAAAGATCAAGCTATATCAGTGAACCGCGGTTCACTATATATGAGTCCAAGTGGACAAGTACTTGGTGAGTGAGTCTGTTATTTGTATTCTCATGGAAAATGCATAGATACTCTAACCTTCCTGCATTGTCGCTAAATACCCTTTGAAGGCCATGAAGCACATG
>MU226779.1:3135815-3148546 GCA_018584345.1 Thuja plicata | reverse complement strand
TATATAATTTCTAGATAAATGTTCTTCCTGCTACTGAAATCTGGTAAAGAAATTCTTAGCATATAATGTTCATATTGACATGATATTATAATTTTCATAGTATCTTTATCTATTGTACTTCTAATCACAATATAAGTCTTCAGTCTATGCTATCTATCCTTCACTATTAAACTTAAAAGGAGCATATTTAGGAGTATATCAATTTTATATCCTTCTTTTAAAGCAAAAAACCTTCATATATTATTCTTTATGTCTCACTCCTTTTGTTTGATTGGGGGGCAAGGAAAGCCTGTAGGATGGGCACAAAAAATGAGGCACACAGAGATGGTGCCCACTTGCAGAGCAATCCTTATCCTCTTGTCCTTTTGCTTCACCTAAAAAAAAGGGATTTACGGTGTCCTATTAGAGTAACATCATAGGGATATATTTTCATGGCTGAAAATCTTGTTTCCCATAAGAGTTCTACAATAGAAAATCTGGAGAATAGATTGGAAGGACCAATCAAACACAAGTGCAAACATAACAAGTCAAGGTGCAACCATAAGATTTGAGCAACCAGGACATCATAAGAATAACAGTTAACAATGAGACAAAATAATAAAGTTGTCATGATTTAATTTTAGGTTAAATATTAAAGTTGGAAATCATAAGTAACATTTCTCGGGAAGAGAAATAAGATGAATTTTGGAGAACAATGCTAAATTATTTTTTATCCAAAGGTGAGATGGAATTATCTTGTTAAAAGGTTAAATGTTTGGTAGAAAGATTTATTACATGAATTTTGACACTCAAAACAAATGAAGAAAATATTTAGGGTTTGGAGTGTTTACAAAGATATTTGAGACTTTATTAAAAGACTTGAGGAGTATTCATAAAAGAGAAAATAACAAATAAATCCTAGAAAGGTGAAAATATTTATGCAAGAGGAAAACAATGAATATTTATTTTAATACACATTATGATAAATGTTTTAGCATATGTGTGATAATTATACCTCAGAAGATAATTATTCTTTTGAGAATGTTAAAGGGAAAATATTATTCATAAGAATATAATTTCACTTAAAAGTGAAATATTCAAATAGAGTCATGAATAATATTCTCACCAGATAAGAAGGAATATTGCACCACATAAATAAGTGATCCAAAATGATATAATATGCCTCAAAATGTAAAGGTAACAATATTTCATAAGATATACTCGATGTATAATTAAAAGAAAATGATTTTTTAGAATATTTTCACTTTGAAAAGAAACAAAACAAACTATTTTGATAAAGGGTATAATATTATGCATTAAATATTATTAAAGGGAAGACTTCACATAAAAGTGAAATATAAGGTGCAAAATATTATTACTTCGGATATGATATTTTTCATAAAGATGTAGTGTGAAAAGAGGAACTATTTTCATTTGAGTAAATGTTGAAGTGACAGAAGTGACAAATCATTTTTATGACAGGAAGTATTTCACACCTAAGTTAACTCAATATAATGTTTTTTAATTATGATTTGTAATATGATAATCTCTCGCGTATGGATATTATTCACATAAATAATGAGTGCAAGAATATTTGAAGCTGATCAGGATGTTTTTCCAGAAGAAGAAAAAGGAGCTTGAAGAGAAGGAGCAAATTGGGGAATGATCACATCAAGACTTGGAACAAATTTCTTTCTTATTTAAACAAAATATTTTCAAGAGACTTTTTATGTAACAATTTGTAATGTTTAAGTTTAGGTTTAGGTTGTTCAGTTATGAAACGACACCAATGTAAACGGTCTGAAGCTTGTTGCTTCCCCTATTTTTCTATAAAGGGGAAACCAAGACCGTAATAGAAAGATATAGATAGATTATTAGAATAAAATACTAGCTGAACAAAGAAAACTCATATTGTACCTTATTTTTTGAATCAATATAAAGATCTAGCTTTTCCTGTCCAAAATTGTGGTATGGAAGTTACATTCTTATTTGATTAGTCCTTTGCAATTATTGATTGCAAAAATCAAATTGCCATTTTTAATACTCATGTAGAAAGATTACTTGTCCTTCACATTGATTTGATTATCAAAAGGCATTTGCAAAGTTGTTGTCCTTGTGCCTTTTGTCTAATTGGCTTTCTGAAAAAAGGAATTAAAATTAATTGGATTGGTTAATGTGTTGTGTACTTAATCATTTTGCATTGATAGGATTGGATGGTTGATGGTTTGTCTAAAGGATAAAATACCATCTTATAGAGTTGTCTATGCCCAATTAGGATAATGGACAGGTCTTGTATTCTTCAAAGAATAGAAACCTTATAAGATTATCAATTCATTGTTATTTTCAAGCAAGTAGGAGATAACATAAGCATTTGTAAGATTGAATCAGATAAGTGTAGGAGAAAGATTTTGTAGAAGAAGAGTAGAATAATAAGTTATTTGGTGACCAATAAACTAATTTTTCATTTCAAGCACATGCAACTTTGAAATAAAGATTTCAGGAGAAGAGAATAGATCACAAACAATCTGCTATAAAAAAGCTCCAGTTTTAGGTACAGTTAGAGAATAGGCTTACCAGCCTTGGTCATGCAAAGCCAAAAGTGCAAGGGATTCCAATCAGTTTTTGATTGATCCTGTCAGTTGGCCAAATTATTTGGAGAGTTTGAAGATAAAGGCCGTCATCCTTTTAGGACTTTCCAATCTATTGATTTGGGAACCAACAAAGTGAACCTCACCAATAAGATTAAAACATTCATTAGGTTTTAGATCGATTCATAACAATAGATCTAGAGCCTACTTGACCCAAAGTAATTAATGATTTTATTAGAGACTCTCTTCTATATAATGTATGTTTGTTCCTCATTCTAAAGTAAAAATTAGTTAATATGATATACATATTTAAAAAGAAACAAAGAAGTGATTGAATTTCACACTCATCATTCCCATCGCACTAATCATTTGTTTTACAACATGGTTAAGCCATTATTCCACGAAGCTTGTACTAATTAACAAAGGAATCATTTCTCCCTGAAGTTATATACTTTGTTGGATCTAGGATATTAGAGAAAATAATTGTAATTGATCAAGTCCATCATATCTTCATAAAGTAACATGCTATTATGGAAATTTTGCATAGGAAATAACAAGAAAATAATAAATGTATCAGTTTACAACATTTCAAGACAAATTTAGTGTATGCTACCAAAATTTAGTAGGCTCAAATCAATAGTTACTACTCTTTGAAAATTTCAAATAGCTTGTCATGAAGTAGGGCTCAAAGGAGAAATCAATAATTTGAAAGCAATTTTCTTTTTCACATATATTCTCTTCAATGCTTTATGAAATATTCAACTTTTAGGTCCATAATTGTCACCAACTTTAATGAAATTATGAGTGGTGCCATAAGATATGAAGGTGCTTATTGAGGTGCTATTTAATTTTGCTTTTACTCTCAAAAGTCTAGTATAAAATGATCCTCAACTCAAAATATTTGACTAAATTGATTATTCTTGTCGACTTTGACTCTCTCTATATAGATGGTTTCTGAATTTCTATTACTTTGTCTGACTTTCCACACATTTATGTTTATAATAGACCAATATTCATAGAAGAAATTAGAGTAAATGATGCAATAAATTGACATATAATGTCATAATTGAAATGATTTAAATTCTTGTTAAAAAATGATATAAAATGATAAAAACACATCTATCCACCTAAAAAAAAATATAGGTTTCTTTAAAATGATTGAATAAGAAAATAAATTTTCTTTTTTTCACCAACCAATTTGAAAAAAACGATACATACATATAATTAATGTCTTGATGGCTAGTTCTTGATATAGTTTTTCATAAAGAAGTTATTGGAAAATTGGGAGAACTAATTCTCAACTTGCAATAGAAAAGGAATTGGACTTCCAAAATTGACTATAGCTAACTAAACTATTTAAATTTTCTTCTTCTTCATCAATACCTTTTCAATAAATTAAAAAATACACCCACCATCCAATACAACCCCTAAAGAAAGGATTCCTCCAGAATTGGTCCCCCTCCAAAATCCCAATTAATTTATATAGAAAATAGAATTCAGAAGACTACCATATATACAGGCGAGGCGCCGAATTTCAAACCTGGGAAGGCTTATAGAGGGAGTCAGAGAGAGAGAGAGAGAGAGGCGGGGAAAGAGGGAGACTGAATCTCAGTCCAAGTTTTTAGCAGATGGAGTTTTGAGATTACAGTTTAGAGGGTTTTAGTAGTAAAGCGGGAAGATGTCTGGCACAGTGGAGGTGGATGACCTTCCACGCGCCAACATAAAGAGAGTGGTGAAGAAGAAGATCGCAGAGCTCACAAAAGATGACCCCTTTAGAAAGGATATTACCATTCAGCGGGAGGCTCTCACTGCCTTCTCCGAGAGCGCTCGCCTTTTTATTCATTACCTCTCTGCAACGTAACTTCTCTCATCCTTTCTCTTGCAAATTAGAATAGAATGCATTTCCTTTTTTCTTTCTATATTTCTACGTAAAATTCCTTTCCTGGGCGTCTTTTGCTTTCCAACTTTGTTCCAGGCCATACCTGTTGAGTTGGGAGTAGTATTTCAGCTAATTGTGACATTTCAGATGTATATTGGGGATTTGAACCCGGGTTTCTGCTTTGAAAACCCTACTTTGACCTCTTATGTTCAGCCTCGTTCATACAACTAGTCCACTTCTGTAAATTTTTAATCTATTTATAATGGCGCTGATAACAATGGTACACCGATATCCTAAATTTTTCGAAGGTCTGGTTGGGTCACCCCCAAGGGTTGGAAAGGAAACCCACCTAATATCTCAGCTGTGCAAGAACACCCACAAACAACTTGTCTTCCTGCCTAATTTGAACAATATGCATAAGTTAGCGTGGAAAAGATCACTCTTTCCAAACTGTGGAGGCTCATACTCCCCATTCGATTAGGTGTGCTAGCTAATCCAGGGTCTAAAATGCCAAGTTTATCTTGCAATGCTCTGGTAGCACAATTTTGGCGCTTCCTTGCCTACACATTGTCAGTGAAAAGAGAGTATGATGGTTTCATTTATACGTGTGCATTGTTGAGCTTAAAAGCCACTCAACGTCAATTTGTAAGATTGAGACATGTTCAGTCTCCATAAAGTAATACAAATATATTCTAGTGATGGAGCCTGAACAAACTACTTGGTGGTCGGTATTGGAACTTTTTTATTACCAGATCTTGAATATTTTGGTTGCCCCCCCTGGTTTTACCTTCTTATATTTCAGGACCATTTTTTAGAAACCTAACTTTATTTTTAACCCATTAGCGATCTTGTATTTGTCTCGATAGCAGTTTTAGTGCACACGATTGCAAGGCGAGGGGTCTTTAAGGACGTCTTTATTTGCTTGGAATTATTGTCATTTGTTATGAAAGTAGATCATGTTTATGAAAATCTTTAAATGTACAATACAGGATGGATTTTGTGCTAACCAAGAAGGGAAGTATTGATGAGTCTGTCTTCTTTCCCCTAAATCTCTGGAGAGAATTCATTTTATGGTTTATATATTTGATAAGGACACAAAAATTATAATTTTGCTTCATTGTTTTGAACAGAGCAAATGATATATGCAAAGAGTCGAAGAGACAAGGAATAAATGCAGAAGATGTCCTTAAGGCTCTTGAGGAGATGGAATTTCCGGAGCTTTTGGAACCTCTTAACACTTCTCTGAATGGTACTTTTCATTTTTTCTTATGCTGTTTTTATAAACATTTGCTTGGTTTTTAGGTTCTACATCTATGGCAGACAAATTAAACATTTTGGTGTGTATTAGTGAAGAACTGTGAATGCCATATGGTCGTAGAGTTTATTGAAGGAAGCATCACTATAAGGAAATATGTGAAAATTCAAAAAATGAAAATGCAATTTTATGTTTTTTTGAAAGTTTGACTAGGTTGACTGAAATACCCAGTTGGCTAGTTAAAATCAGCATGCCTCCAATCTCTGGCCATGGTAAACCACGGGTTTTTCCCACTTTTTCTTCAATGGCTAGAGTAAGGCATCACTTATAGTTCCAGCAGTTTAATTGGACCCATTTCTTTGAATATTATAGTTCTACCCATAGAACTTGAATTAAACCCATTTCCTTTTCATCTTCTACATCTATGGCTGACAAATTAAACATTTTGGTGTGTATTAGTGAACATGGGAGTGGTTGAGACAGAATGACATTTTATCATGGAGTGTCCAGCATATAGTGACATCCGCTCCAGCTATGAGGAAATCTTAGAAGCAGGCAATTTAGGTGCTCTTTTTGAAGAAACACAGCTAGACAGGACAGCAAACTTAGTGATCAAAATTCACTGTCGTAGAGCAGACTTAAAGAAGCAGTTACAAAGGGTCTAAAGATCTGGCACCTTTCTGGGGGTGTTTGCTTTTTCTAGGGAGTCCCATAGGCTGCTTTGGCCTCATGGAAGTTATTAAAATCTTTCATTCATTCATTCATTTCTTTTGGATTTCATAGGCCAAAAGGAATGAACAAATTTTTGTTAGTGACAGAAATGCAAAAGTACTTAATTGGACATGTGAAGAAGATGGTTTGAGGTGGAAAACAAAATTAGACAACTGGATTAAAATGGTTAAGAATAAGATTGAACTCCTAAAGTTTATAGCGAATTCAAATAAACTACAAAAAGTAGAAATAAGTTCACCCAAAGTTCAGGAGAGTTTGCTTACAAGTTACAGGGGTACAAGAACTGAATTTGGATCCAATGGAAACATCTATTTGTGGTTATTCCTTTTTATTGCAATGAAGTATATTTGTAGCACCATCCAGACTGTCAACCCATAAGAAACCCTTTAGGTAGACCGTAGAGTCTACGAATGCTGTTGCAAGAATGGCCAATAGCAAGTGATGCTGGTGGCACTATCCACGAAGATAGCAAAATATTTTTAACTCTTTTATCTGCTATTCTAACATTCAAGGTTGACAAACCATGGGTGGGACCTATGCCACAGTTCATCACATATCAACCAAAGTTCAAATCCAACAAATATAATTACAATCCCCTAAATCATTTCAATTTATCTATAATAATTCTCCATATGAATGCATAAGATCTGCTAATACCGGTAGGTCCTCTCCTCCCTACATGGTGAGGCATAGGTGGATACTTGTTTTAATTCAACATCCCTAATTTTTTTTAGATTTCACTATTTCATGGTCCACTATGTGTCGAATGATCTGACCAGATCAGATCAAATGTAAACCCACAACATACAAATAATTGCGACAGAAAAAGCAAATCGAAATTGAACATAACACCATCCTCTGTTGCAGATGAATGGAGACAGTGGAGGGGATTAAGAACAAAATAACTTATTTTCATGATCTGGCTAATGTGAGTGCTACGCTTTTTTGTCATTCTTCAGAGAACAGCTCCTCAGATTCGTTAAACATATATTCTCTTTGTGGGGCCAAGTTGGAGGAAAAGGCTGGCAGTATATGTCTGCCACAGATGGGATATAACATATACAGTAGACTTTTGTAACATTATAACTATTACAATTTTCCATTTTAAAAAGTTTATAAAGGTTATTAGAATTTATATTTTAGGTTTTAACTTCTGGTTTTAATTTTTCATAAAATTTTGTTTTGATATTTAATATGATGTTAAATGTTTATAAAAACATTTAAACATTTCATATCATACTAAAAAATAAGAAATAAAGCTTCATATTCTTTGAATTTAGTCACAATTTTTGCTCTTGAACTTTATCATTTATCAATTTGTTCCAGGATTTTCTGATGCCCCTTGGGGCTCACAAGCAACCCTGCATCACAAAAAAAATATTTTTATTTTCATGTTCAATTTTTGCATTTTTGGTACAGGTTTGAGCTTCAGGAGCATCTTGTGAAGTGTTGTAAGGATTAAACATTCATTTCATCGAGATCTGTCTTCCATTTAAAAAATCAAAGGCAACCAGGCTGTCTAATGTTATTATATTGCACACATTCAAGGTTTCAAACTTTCAGGGATTGAAGGCATCTATTGGCATTATAGAGGAAGCTTGTAAAGTAAAATTAATTACAATTATTTGATTTGGACACCTAGGGAAGTGTGCACAAGGCAATTGACCTTTGGGATTTCATTCTTCTTATTCATTCAATTTATGGAGGGAAAAATTAGTAAGTTTTGGGAAAATAATTAACGAATTTTCAGTTATAAATTTGGGGTGAATGAGCATGACTTCGTTAATGATTTAATTCTTTTATTAAAGGCATCTACAGCAGCAAGGTGTGGGATATCATGTTTGGAGGCAATAACTATGTTTTATATCACAATTTTTGAAGGAATTTCAGAGGTCAATTTGATGGAAATGAAAGGTTAAATTTCGATGCCACTTTTTGGTCTGTCACATGGTTGAAACCCTCTATAAAATACAACCTTTAAGGGTGTTAAAAAGCAGCAATCAACAATAGTAAGGTTAAAGAAAGGATTTGCAGGCTGCTTCAAAAGGTTGCATGAGGAAAATTGTAGTAATTTAGCTTGTAAAGAGGAGAGGAATAGAAGAAGAGAAGAATTAAGGTGCAAGTGTGTTGTAGGTGTTCAAGGTAGCCATTAAAGCTATAGAATGAAGAGAAAAATTAGATTTCAAAAGAAGAGTGAAGCCAGGAAGGTGTGAAGGCACGAGGATTCAAAGACTTGAAGGTAGGAGGTGCTTAGATATTATTCAAAAAAATTGAATTTTGTTTCTTGTTGAAATTCTTATATAGATTTTTTTTGAAAATTTGTTTGTGTGAATTTACATAAAAGTGTAATAAAGATATGTTTCACATACGTGTGTGTATATTGGATGATATGTTAAGGCTGCAAGTTTGGGTTGTTTGATAACACTCCTTAATCTTGTTCACATCATTTTCCCTTGCTGAACTTGGACACAACTACAAACTTTGTGACATAGGGCGGGACTAACCTAGTAGAACGGATCTATGGAGAAGCTTTGATGTCTTGCACCTAGGGAGAAGTTGGAAGACTATAGAAGAGTATGTTGTGCCAAAGGTATGATCCAATGATATTATGATTATCAAATGATGTGGAGATGGATTTTGAAGCAAGATAGATGGAGATGGATAAGGAGTCAGACTGTAAATGAGTGGCAGTTTTGAGAAGGGGCAAGAAGTGTAATAGTCATGAATATGGAATAAGTGTGTAAGGTGGTTAGAACATTGTAAACAACATTGGCCCCTTTGCCATGAGAAAAGTAGGCAACGACAACAAATTAAGTAGAACAAGCAATTCCTTGAGGATTAAGGACCATATCATTCATTGACCTGCCATAAATACCCTCCATATGCAGTGATAGGGTATGTTGCATTACATAAGCAACTACAAAATCGATGGTCCTAAAAATTAAGTTCCTTAAGGAAAACTCATCGTAAACTGTACCTGCCATAAATACCCTCCTTATGTGGTGATAGGGTATGTTGCATTACATAAGCGACTACAAAATCGATGGTCCTAAAAATTAAGCTACTTAAGGAAAACTCATCTTCAATTGTGCCATGAATAGGTGTTTGCATTGCTCTAGTAGTTGGAGTAAGATCACCTAGGGGAATAACATCTCCCAAAGAAGTTAGGTGCAAAATTTGTGGAGAGAAGTTGATTGTGAAAGTCTCTTGGAGCTATGGAATGTTATGAAATTATTGTTTGTTATGTCTTCCTTTGAATGTTTAATTTAAAACTTCCCCCTTTAAGAGGTGTGTGGTACGTTACCTAAAAAGAGAATCTATTTCAAGTTCAACATGCTAATGTTTTTGGTGTCTTGGATAACCCTATTAGATCAATGATTGAGATTGTTTCATCTTTCTAGGCAATCTACATGTAAAGGGTTTTCCTCATATGTAATATTGTTTGGATCTTGATGTATAAAAGTGTTATTTTGGGCCCTGTTCACATCTTGTCTCAAAGACTGCTCCTTGTCTAATTTTTCAAGTCTATTTGCATATGTTTGGCTATGCCCCCTAAATGGGAGGGAATTATTTGTGTTTTACATAAATAGGTTTGTGTGAAGTAAGTTGAGGCAACCCCACAACAAACATTTGTTTGTTCATGAATGAAATTTGGTTGCATGTGTAAGTAATAGTGGATTGATGATTTTTCTTGGCACCCTATCATTACCCACCTAGTCCTCTTTCTATGCCCCATCTCTCATTCTTACTATATGCTTCTATCTAACCATTTTCCCTACAAGTGTTTAATTTTCACTTTAGATAGAAATTTCTTGGCACCCTATCATTACCCACTATTTTTGTTTTCTTTCTCTACAACCTATTCCTCTTTCTATGCCCCATCTCTCATTCTTACTATATGCTTCTATCTAACCATTTTCCCTACAAGTGTTTAATTTTCACTTTAGATAGAAATTCCACCTTAGAAGATTTCTTGTAATGACCCAAATTTTAAATCAAGACCTTAGAAGAGAGACATGCAAACAAACAAATTTTTGTGTGTTTCAATTGTGACAACCCAATGCTTGCATACATGATGTTGTTGAAATTGACCAACATTAAAAGCAAACCACACAACAGCAGAATCAAGTGCATGGCAACACAAGGTCAATGCATACCAACACAAAAAAACACTCGTGGGAGACTTATGCAAGCATTGTGGAACAACACACATGTTGAGAAATGGAGGAAATATAACCTTCTCCCAACTAATGATAGAGTGGTTGCTCAAACCATGAATAAAACCAAAAGACAATTATAGGAACTGAAGCCTATACTAAATTTCATGCTTCTCACTTCTAAGGCCACAACAAAAGCCAAAGGAATGGATTCATGACATCCTAAGATTTCCAACCTCCCTTGAATATGCCATGAGTAATCGATTGCACGGGAGATGTAGCAACTCGCCTAAGTCTCATTCAAGATTGACCAGGCACAAGAACAACATAAAATATTTTGTAACTTGTTAGGAAAAACTGTCTCAACCTTGCATTCCTAGTGTTCATTTTTAATCTTTCTTTTGTATTTACTATTTCATTTTTAGTGCTCTTGTCTTCACTTGGAAAAGTTGGGTGTTCCATTTGGAAGTGATACTAATTTTATCTTTAATGGATTTTGCACTTACATGAGGAAGTGGGCTTCCACATTGAGTTTGCATGTTTCGCCATGTGTTGGCATCTTGGAAGGTGTGCAAGAGCATCTTGACTTCTTTTCATGGAAAATACAAATCTTAACATTGCTTCAAGAACTCGAGTTAGATTCCTATGTTGAGGAGGATCTAAAGATGCCTAAAGATGGACTTGATAAATCAACTTGGAAAAGGCGTAACATCAAAGCGAAGAAAATAATAATCGATGCCGTTAAAGACCATATTCTTCCCTCCATAGCAAGGTCAAAAACTGCTTATGAAGTATTCAAAACCATTCAAGAGACATATGAGATCAATAATACAAGTAGATTACTTACACTCAAACAACTCTTGAATTTAAAGATGAACAAAGGGGAAACCATCACGTGCTACTTCCTAAGAATTTCTGATTTAAAGGATCAACTCTCTACTATTGGAAACAATATTGATGATATGGAGCTAACATTAATAGCTCTTAGAGGATTACCTATCTCATGGGAATCCTTTATTCAATGTATAACTAGACGTCCTTCTCTACCTAAGTTCGATCAACTAAAGAATGATTGCACTCAAGAGGAATCCTGATTAATCTCAAGAGGGATCGTGCCAAACGAAGGAGGAGAGATCCAAGCACTACATACTCATTCAAATTTCAAAGGCAACAAAAGGAAGTTCAAACATAAGAAGGGAAACTATAACAAAAATCACAAAACCAGAGAATTCTCTAAAGTACAGTGCGATAAATGTGATAAATTTGGACATGCGCACAGGTTCTGTCCAGAAAGAAAGAAAATCCAAGCAGCAATAGCCGAAGTTAAAGAAGCAGAAGTATCCCTATTCTTCTTGGCCTTGTCAAGTGAAGTGAACTCAAACAAAAACAATTGGTTAATCGATAGCGAAGCATCACGACATATAACTGGATTCAGAGATCAATTTGAAACCCTAGAAAAAACATTCCTCAGAAGAAGTCACAATTGGAGACAACTCCACTTATCCAGTGAAAGGAATTGGGACCTGCTTAATCAAATTGAAAACAGGGGTAACCCTACAATTGAAAGATGTTCTCTTTGTACCAAGCATAAAAAGGAACTTGGTCTCTATTTCAAGCCTAGCCGATCAAGGCTATCGAGTCACATTCCAAGAAGATAAAGTCCTAATATGGCCTAAAAACACTAACATTAAAAATGCTATTTCTATAGGGTATAGGGATGGAAGCCTATACAAATTATGTAATAATCACAAATTAGCTCTATGTCATGAAGTATCAAACTCTAATGAACTCTGGCACAAAAGATTAGGACATCTTGGATTTACCACTCTTCCCTCCATAAAGAAAATCACTACAGGTATACCAAATCTAAAATCAAATCATATTCTTACTTGTAAAGGGTGTGCCCTAGGAAAAAATATCAAAATATCTTTCCCTTCCAGTGAACATAAAACCAAAGTTGTATTAGAACTCATTTACACGGATTTGAGTGGACCTATGTCAACTCTCTCACTACGAGGATTTTCATATTATGTGATTTTCATTGACGATTACTCTAGAAAAACTTGGATCTATTTTCTTAAACTCAAAGAATCAAATGAAGTATTGCTAAAATTCAAAGAATTTAAAGCATTAGTGGAAAA
>MU226779.1:3110232-3135689 GCA_018584345.1 Thuja plicata | reverse complement strand
AGTAGCAGAAAGAAAAAATAGAACTATTATTGAAGCTTCCAAGGCTATGATGCATGATCAAAATCTTCATACCTCATTTTGGGCCGAAGCATCCAATACTGCCGTATACATTCAAAACAGGTGTCCTTGCTCAATCCTAGAAAACATTACACCTGAAGAAGCCTTTACAGGGAAGAAACCAGATCTAAGTCATCTAAGAATCTTCGTATGTCCCGTGTATGTTCACATTCCTAAAGAGAAAAGAACCAAACTAGAACCCTCTGGAAAGAAAGGAATATTTGTTGGTTACATTGAAACTACTAAAGGATACAGGGTCTACATACTAGGACAAAAATCTATTGACATTAGTAGAGATATCAAATTTGAAGAAGACATTGCTCTTAAACTCTCTACAATTACAGAAGAGGGATCAAATGAGAATCAGAGGGAGAATACCTTACAAGAGGATGAGAACTACATTACTGAGAACCAAAGAGAGGACATAATAGAAGATGATGAACTCCCTCATTTAACCTTGAAGATGTTGAAATTCTTAACAATAAGAAAAGGCTACTATGAGCAAGAAAAATGATTGAAGAAAATAATGTTGAACCAGATGAAATATTTAAAGAAAGTAAGAGAACAAGAACTCAAAGATGCTATCTCGCACTTATGGCTGAACTTACATTATCCGAACCATCTAATGTTAAAGAAGCTTTAACATGTCAAGCCTAGAAAGATGCGATGATCGAGGAATATCAATCTATTGTAAAAATTGATGTTTGGGAAGTAGTACCAAGACCTAAAGGGAAATCAGTTGTCTCTTCAAGATGGTTATTCAAAATCAAATATGCTTCAAATGGTAGTATTCAAAAACATAAAGCCAGATTTGTCGCCAAAGGTTTTTCTCAAAAGGCTGGAATTGACTACTAAGAAACCTTTGCTCCGGTTGCTCGATATACTTCTGTGAGAACTATTATCGCCATTGCAACATCCAAAGGGTAGAAGATACATCAAATGGATGTAAAGACAACATTTCTAAATGGTGTTATTGAAGAAGAAGTATACATAGAACAATCGGAAGGCTTCACCACCCATGACCGAAATAGTTTTGTTTGCAAATTGAAGAAAGCCCTCTACGACCTTAAGTAAGCTCCCAGGGCTTGGTATGAACGAATAGACAGTTACCTCTCCAGGTTAGGGTACTCCAAAATGAAGCTGATCCTAATATATACTTCAAAATATCCAAAGGTGAAATGGTAATTCTAGTTCTTTATGTTGATGATTTATTAATAATAGAAGAAGATCATCTTATTGCTAAATGCAAACTAGATCTTAGATTTGAATTCGATATGAAAGATCTAGGTCTGTTACACTACTTAGGCTTAGAAGTATTACAGAAGGAAAACTATATTTTTCTAAATCAAGGAAAATACACCATGGACATATTAACCAGATTTGGCATGATGGATTGTAAACCATTAACCACTCCAATGGAAACAAATCTTCACAAACTCAGAGATGAAGCTGCAGATTCAGAACCTACAGATCCTACATATTATAGACAACTAATTGGATCACTTATGTACTTGGTAAACACTCGTCCTGATATCTGCTATGCTACAAATCTATTAAGTCATTTCATGTGCGAACCAAAGAAGATCCATCTAACAACTGTTAAACATATTCTAAGATACTTATGTGGTACGATTGGAATGGGCCTAAAATACGAGAATGTTGAGATACAACTCCAAGGCTTCTCTGACTCTGACTGGGCTAGAAATTCAATAGACCGTAAAAGCACTACAGGATGTTGCTTTAGTCTTGGATCAACAATGATTTCTTGGTTCAGTAGGAAACAATCAGCAGTCGCTCAAAGTTCTACCGAATCAGAATATATGGCTGCTTCAATGGGAGCTCAAGAAGCAATATGGTTAAGGAAGTTACTATTTGGATTGTTCGGCAAGCCTCTAAAGCCTACAGTAATTCATTGTGACAATCAAAGCTGCATTAAATTTTCAGTAAATCCAGTCTTTCACAATCGATCCAAGCACATAGAAATTCCTTACCACTACATAAGAGACATGGTAGACAGAGATATTATCAAATTGATCTACATCAATACTGAAGAACAAGATGCTGACATCTTTACCAAGCCTCTTGCAAAGTTAAAAATCGAGTACTTCAGGAAGAAACTTGGTATGATTAAGTTGTGATTAAATTTCTGAGATTAAATCTCACTATTATGTAAATTGGTGTATTCCTGAATAAATATAAATAAAATATTGCAATATTGTGTGTTTTGAAAGGTGACGATCTTTCATGTGTGTGAGGTCACTATTGTAAGGTGACGACCTGCACAATAGTTGACTCAATTAAGTTATCACGTAATCCAGTTCCGAATTGAGTCAGGGATTATGATAACGGGTGCCTCAAGTTTTGATTTGGAATGCGCCAGATATCTTGACACCAATTCTTATCACTAAATCCAATTCCGAATTGAGTCGGGGATTGTGATAAACTTTTCTATTAGGATTGAGTACATTAAACATGTGTCTCGGACTATGCCGATTACCTTGATATGAAGTGATTAAGTGTTACTATAAAAATCCAGTTCTGAATTAAGTCGGGGATTATGATAACACTCACATCATGATATTCTCCCATTCAAATATCATGTTTTTTTTTATCAATCCTCTCTTGCTAAGAGGGATTGTTAAATTATAGCTTCGATCTGATTGACTCATATATATATATATAATGAAATTATATTTGATCACATTCGATATGCTTATGTTAGAATTTGCATATAATACATTTAATATGTATTGGATCAGATTTAAATATGTTACGATAACTATCATTGATAGTTATACGTAACTATTGCAAGTGAAATCGACCATAGTTGATATCAAATATATGGATTATATAGTGGTGATTATATGTTACGATAACTATCGTACGATAGTTATATGTAACACACAACTACTGCCACGACTTATATGTATAAACAACGATTATCGAAAGATTATGTCTATGTAAAGACATGACCCTACGTGGCTTAAGCCATGTCCGGTCATGTCTCTACATAGACATGACTCTTATATCATATATATATATATTATCGTATGTGGCTGTGGAATAATATAAATTACAGTGTGCATGTTATTACCACAACAACATACGAAATACATGTCTCTGCAATTATAATTCAGCAAATAAGTAAATACATATATATCTACTTAAGATAATATTTGTAATAGCACAAATAAAGAACATTGAATTCTCTCTAATAAAGATCTCCATTCCTAACAAATTGGCCTACAATTCTTAATTTGACTCTTATCCCCATCTTTTGGAAGAAGTTTATTAATGATTCTATTAATATCTTTGTCCAAAGATCCAGTTTGGAAAGTCTCAATATAGAGCTCCATGAAATCCTTGCCAATCCAATCTAGGTTAGCTGTAATGTCCCCTTTTTGCCTTGTACGCCAATAAATAAATAAATACTAATGCTAGCCTATTATTTATTCTCTCCATAGGCTAAAGCATTAAGATAATACAAGGGGTTAAGTGTTTAATTAAATAAAAGTAGGAAAAAGCAATAGTTATTGCTAATAAGAATTTAATTATTCATTGGCAATTATTAAAAATGGGCCAACTTAAGTTATGACTTAAGTCTTTCCTAAGCCATGGGGGTGAATTATTAAATGAGGCAAATATTATTATTTGCCTAAGTTGCTAAATAAAAGAATTAGAACAAGGAAATTGATAGTTTGTGGTTGGGGATTTTTATAAAAGGTCTGATTGGGGTTTTGAGTCTCATTCTATTATGATATGTTGATTTGTCACTTGATAATTTCTCCATTGTTGCTGGTTTGACAGTAGCAGCCATATTTGAGGACGAAAACCCTTGGATATTTGTAGGTTGGATGGAAACCTAACACTACTTGAGAGGTGGGCTCACTGAGGGTTCATCATTGAGCAGATTTGCATTGTTGTAAACAGGTTTTGGAGGAAAATTTATGCATGTTCTAGCATTGTAACAACAATATATTTGATGTAACAGCCATGCATGTTTTATGTCAGAATCATTATCAATAGATTTGTGTTTGTAATCACTTATTTCCTTGGAAGTTTGTAATCACTTATTTCCTTGGAAATCTATCGTTTCCTTTGCATGTTATTTTGCAATAAAATGAATCAAAACATGGCAAAAATTGAAAACCCAAATCAGATTTGAGACATATCCTAGTTCGAGATATTTTAGTTGTATCAGAGCACAGTAGCTTGTGAGGGTTTCAGTTGCATGTCAAAGATTTTCAGTTGCATGTCAGCTTTCTCAATTGCATGTGTGCCGAAAGTTACTGCATGGCAATTTGGTGAATACCCAAATGATTGCATGTCAATTTAGGAGCAGTTTATGAGGAGGGTTATCATTGCATGTTATTTTCGAGCAGTCCTGGTTAGTGGATTTGTGTTGCATGACAGTTTGGTGGATACCCAGATGGTTGCATGTTATTTTTAAATTAGTTTAATGAAGTGGGTTTCTTTTGCATGCCATTTTCAAGTAGTTCAAATTTTTGGATTTGATTGCATGGTAGTTCTGATCAGTTCCAGAAGGTGGATTTACTTTGCATGTTACTCATGCATGATAGTGAATGAACTTAGAGGAATATATCTAAGAACATAAGAAACAACAAATTCAGTGTTTATTTTAGACATCTAAAACAAGAGTATAAAAGGTTACATCAATGGCTAAAATTAAAAATGGGAGATTGTTACCTACTTTCTTTCCTGTCTCACTAGCTAAAGAAAGGGATAGAAAAAATAGTGAAAATCCACAAAGAAATGACCGACATATGGAAAAACTTATGAATGGTATGAATGACTTCTTTCAAGCACTTCAAAAGTATCAATCGGATATGTTATTATTATTGGAGAAATTACTTTTAGAAGAAGCTAAAAGGATGGATAAGAGGCATAATAATGATGAACACATTGAAGTCACTGATGATGAGCATATGGATCATCCCAATACTGAGAATTCATTTGAAGTAGAAGAAGCCAGAAGTTCACTTTAGCTGTACGAGGGTTTAAGCAAAGAGGATTCTAGAAGAGAGATAAACACGACTTCTCTTGTTGTTAAGCATGAGCTTGATATGGATAATGATGATATGGATTCTTTGGGTGACTACAATGTATTTTCTAGTGTGTTAGTTGATTCCAATGATGACACAATTCATACACCTGAAAAAAAATCAGAACATGGCATTCAAAGTGCAAGTGTTGAGAATGAAGTTTCCAATAAAGAGGCGCTTGTAAAATTTGAAGGTGCAACACAAATGCATGACAGCTGTGTTGATTGTTATAACAGCAGTGATATATCTCTTCATCCTCAAGGTAATGCAGCCCATGATCATGGAGAAGATAATGTGATTGAGTCACCTAATGTTGGCACTCAAGTTTTGAAAGATGAACATGAGTTGTTGGTTGATGATGCATCCTCCAAGATGACTAAATTTGTTCACCTTGGAACAACAGCACTAAATCAGTCCCAAGTAATAGGTGAGAGTTGGATTGAGAAGGCAAAGGAAGCTGATTTGATAGCCCAACAAGCCAAGTTTCCCTTGCAACAAATTACTATTATTGGTGGACATAATGATTCTATGGAAGTTACCACTAATGAGTTGACTTTGGGTGTTGGTGATGGCATCTACATCCTAAATTTGATATTGGCACCTAGTTCTTGTGACGATACAATTGCATATGGTTGGCATTTGAGCCAAATGACACGAGTTGTTTAGTGACAAGTGACTATCCTACACGGCTGCTCACTACATTTTCAGAATTGTTTAGGTCTACATCAGCTATGGGTATGCATTGGAATGTGTGGGAACACGATTACTTGATGGGAAATCCTCATGAGATGAGTCTTCTACTTTTGCCTTGGTATGATGACATCATTGCCATCCTATTTATTGCTGGTTTGAGATATAACAACGATATGTGGTGGCCTAGTCTGTTGATTTTTGAATATGTGAGAGTTGCTTATCACATCCTTTGGTTGGTCTACATGTATGGTTGGATGATTGATGACGATTCCTTGGTATTAGACTACTACATCTCATACACCAGGTTCTATATTTGTGATCCAGGTACTGACCGGTTGGGTATATTATTTTACATGGATTCTATTATGTTGCTTCGCGGTTTGTGGTGTATTGGCATTGATATCAGAGTAGCGCAGCGGATTGGCAAAGCAAGTTGATATGGGATCTAAGCATTTGGTTTCAGCATGCAGGTGTGGATTGCTCGAGGGCAAGCAATCTCCAGAAAGGGAGGACTGCAATGTCCCCTTTTTGCCTAGCATGTCAATAAATAAATAAATACTAATGCTAGTCTATTATCTATTCTCTCCATAAGCTAAAGCATTAAGTTAATAAAGGGGGTTAAGTGTTTAATTAAGTAAAAGGAGGAAAAAGCTATAGTTATTTGCTAATATGAATTTAATTATTCATTGGCAATTATTAAAAAGGGGCCAACTTAAGTTATGACTTAAGTCTTTCCTAAGCCATGGGGGTGAATTATTAAATGAGGCAAATATTATTATTTGCCTAAGTTGCTAAATAAAAGAATTAGAACAAGGAAATTGATAGTTTTTGGTTGGGGATTTTTATAAAAGGTTTGATTGGGGTTTTGAGTCTCATTCTATTATGATATGTTGATTTGTTACTTGATAATTTCTCCATTGTTGCTGGTTTGACGGTAGCAGCCATATTTGAGGACGGAAACCCAACACTACTTGAGAGGTGGGCTCACTCAGGGTTCATCATTGAGCAGATTTGCATCGTTTTAAACAGGTTTTGTAGGAAATTTTATGCATGTTCTAGCATTGTAACAACAGTATATTTGATGTAACAGCCATGCATGTTTTATATCAGAATCATTATCAATAGATTTGTGTTTGTAATCACTTATTTCCTTGGAAATCTATATCGTTTCCTTTGCATTTTTAGTTTGCATGTTGTTATTTTGCAATAAAATGAAGCAAAATATGATAAAAATTGAAACTCCAAATCAGATTTGAGACAATATCCTAGTTCGGGAGCTTTGTAGAATTCAATGGGAAGACTATTGATACTTGAGGCCTTACTATTCTGAAAGGAACAAACTGTGGAGTCGATTTCTTTGAGGGTACAAAATTGAAAACCCAAATCAGATTTGAGACAATATCCTAGTTTGGGATATTTCATTAGCTTTGTAGAATTCAATGGGAAGGCGACTGATACTTAGGCCTTACTATTCTGAAAGGAACAAATTGTGGAGTTGATTTCTTTGAGGGCAATGTCTCCCTTCAAAGCCATGGCATCATCTTGAGAAGCTTTAGAATGGATGCATTTAATACAAAAGCTCCGGCCTCTTTGGATTTAGAGGATTCTTTAGAGGAGAACAATGTTCTGATAAAAGGAGAAAAAAACATCTTTCAAAAATTGGCAATCATCAAAAGACAAGCCATCTGCAAGGATCGGTCCATTTTTTTTCCTTGTTTTGTTTGCATTTTATAATATTGAAGAAGTATTTGGACCCTCTATCACCTTCCCTCAACCAAGTCATCTTGGCCCTAACTCTTTGACCTTTATGCTTGTAGCTTTGATTTTTCTTTAAAGAAGATTTTGTTCACATAAGTTTGGATTCAGTATCCATATCAACCATACTGGTTTGAAGTTTCTCCTCAAGGGCAAGAAGCTTATCTTGGAGGTCAATTTTTCCAACAACGTTGAAAAGTTTTTTCCAAGAGAACCTCATCCCTGAGTAGAGGAATAGTCTTTGTTCATCTTTTTTGCCAGCTAATTAGCAGCTTTGATTCCCACTAAGCAATCAGATTCATCCAAAAGAGAAGTATTTGACTCAAAACAAGTTGCATGTCCACTTTAGCTTCAATAGAGGAATGGTCAAACATGGAAGTAAGAAACACAAACACCAATCTGCTCTTGTCATATGGCAAAAATCAATCAGAGTTCGAGTTGGCATCGAATTTATCGAGTCTTGAATAGACCTTTTACCCCAAGATTGATTGTTAAACCAAGTATACCAAATGTCAGTAAACCCATTCTTCTTCCTTTCTAAAGGGTCAGAGAGAAACAGGGATCTTTTTAGTTTGGACCAAAAAAACATTTCTTTGCTTTTCCATATTCCACCCTTACCCCTAGTTTTATCTTGTTTATATTCAATCTGAAATCACCATCAGCCAGCCAAGGAATTTTAGGCAGAGAGGAAACCATCTAGTTCCACAACTCACATCTCTCCCTGTACTCATTTGAAGCATATAATGAGCATAGTCCAAATGGTTTACCGTCTAATTCTATAACAAGACAAACCAGTCTATTACATGGAGAGATCCCTTATTGAACCACAAAGACTTTCCATTTAGAGTTAACAAATATGGCCTGAATCATTACCTTTCTCATGTTGACTGGAAAAAAAACTAGAATTTTTCCACACAAAGTTCATTATACAGTCCATATGAAAACCAACGACTTTAATTTCTTGCATGCAGCGAAAATCCATTTTGGGTCTATCTCTGCAAAATGATATCGCCACATATTTTCTGTCTTGGGATTCTAGGCCCTTTACATTCCAACTTGTGATGTTGAAAATCATCAAAAATTATGTGAGGCTAGGGGCTGGGTGGGTGCGACTTCTGATTCTTATACAATCTATCAAGTCGTTTTGGGATTTTTTTCTCCTCATTACCCTTATATTTGTTCTGTTTTTTAAGGTTTTCCTTGTCACTATGGGAATTGGAATTGTGAGACCTATTAGTAAGTTTCATTTTCCTTTTCTCATCTTTAGGTTGACTTTCCTCCGTGTCAACCTTAACCAATTCTAATCCAAACCCTGAGAAAAGAGGATTATAACAATCCATTATAACTTTACTTGCATCAATTCAGCTCCATTCAATAGCTGTTGATTAGGGGGAGGAGCTTCTAACAATATTTCGGAGGACTTGGAGGATTCTCTGGACTATTTCAAGGGCTCCGCCTTGGCTTTGATGGACTCTAAAGCCAACTGTTGTGCATTTTTAGGGGTATAGATAATCAAATTCTTCTCTGCATAACATAAGGATGTGATATAGCTGACTCTGGGGGAGAAGTGCCCTTTATAATCACAATATCACCATCAAACAACAGGTCAACTAATGAGATATGATTTTTATTGAGCTCTGCACCTGAGGAAGGAGGAGGATCAGTAGGAGCTGAGGTTTCAGAGCCCATAATTGGTTTAGACCTCCTAGGCTCAGGGTTCTGAGAGATATCTGAATTCCCCTTACTGTTTTGACCATCTTCATTATTGGGAACATTCGTGAATACGGAAACATTCTTTGAAATCAAATCAGGCAATTTTTCTTTACATGTCAAGCAAGCATTTGAGATGACTAGGAATTCAATTTCACATAACATAGACATATTTTCCAAATTTACAGAAATGACCTTGGGAATCTCAAGATTCTCAACAGACAGTTGAAGAGAAATCAAACTCTAACATTCAAGTGAGGAGGGTAAACCTAGATTTCTCAACTTGGAGAAGTGATCATTACCAATAGGTTGCAGAATTTGAGGGATAAAGCTCCAAAAATATGTTGGAACATTCTTGATTTCCAACCAGCAAGGAGCTGAGTTAGCTACCACTTCTCAATTTTTTCTTCTGGGGACCAACAAATTGCCCTTAAAATTGATAGCCCCAGGTTCCAAAACTTTTTCCTTAACACTTGTTCCTGCATAGAATGACTGCAAAAAAATTAACAAACAATCCTCTCTGTAGCATTATACAAAATGAAACAGATACACTCCATTTTTCCCCCAAACATTTGCTATCCAGTCATCGAAGAATTTCCTTGAAGGAAGCAAATTGAAATCAAGGTAGACAAAGAATACATCAATGCTTTTGAGCCTACTCTCTTCTGACTTAATACCTTGTAGCATCTCAGTTAGGGGAGACAGAAAGGACCTTAGTAGGAGGATAAACCTTACCACTTTCTCCTGCTCCAACATCTCCAGCTTCAAGGACGTCCCCTACTCCCACTTCAGCAGCCCCAAGCCCCAAAGATAGCTCATTCTCTACCACCTGATAGTGACAGCAGACTCCCTTCACTGTCAAACTGAAGAGCCTCCTCGTATGATGGCTTCAAAGGCACAGAATCTGCAACATGAACTTGAACCAGTGGAGAAATAATAAATATCATTCAATTCCATTTCTTCATTCATTATCCCATCGCTTGAAGCCTCCAGCTTTTGCCAAGATATATGAGGGAGGAGCATGCTACCCTGCGAGCATTAATTGCTTCCTGCCACCAAAGAGAGCTCAACCAAGACAATAAAAGATATTGTAGGGTGAAAAACAAAATGGATATAAACAATTATAATTCAAAAGTCAGGTGGGAAACAAGAACCTAAGCCCGAATTAGACAGACCAATTCAAACCAAAAACGAATAATCCAACCCAAATGACAATCAATTATTGCATGAATTAGAGAACCGAAGAGGATGAAGAGCACCAAGAGGAGTGAAGGAAATCAATCTGGGATCCTTGAGCAAATTGCAGAAGCACTCAGAGACAAAGAAGATGACATTTCACCTCCCAGAGAACTCCTGCATTCACTCCCCAAGTTTTCTCAAAAATTGAAATTCTAAAAATACCCTCTAATTCAAAATGATAAGCAGAAGACAGGCGGGATCTTGGCTTGATTGGCTAAAAGCTTCTTGTTGCAGGCAAGTCTATTCACTTGTCTGCATGGTATGGGAGGGTGTGTTGTGCCAATATTACTGGTCATGTTAAAAAGTCTGACCAACACACTGTAGGTTATAGGGTGGGGCTATGTTGAAACCTGCGGTCTAAAAATAATGAGAAGGAGAACACACTTTTATCATCACATAAAAGTTATTAGAATCTTTCAAGGGTTTAGGTAATATTTTATGTTTTTTAATAAAAGCTAGTAAAACATCCCATCAAAATTTCAACATACCCATTGTTCTGAATTTACCAAATAACAAGAAATGCAATTGCATGAATTTTTAGAATATTTTTCCAAGGGTGGGCTGGCAAATTATGTATTTTCTAGTTGAAAATCTACAAGAAAATGAAATTTGCACATCTAAAACTTACAACAAAAGAATGAGAAATACCTTCAATGCAATCCCAAATAAACAAAGGAGCTCATTCTTCACCCATAAGCAATCCAAGCAGATCCACACCACAATCTAAGCTTTTGCCATCAATCCGATAAGTGATAATGTTTCATGAAAACATGTTCTTTTCTTTTCTCTCGAAATTCTCCAAAACAAGATACACAATGCATCGAGTACTTTTTGCAATATATCCTAAAACCTAAAATACACTATCCTCTTTTCCTTTTCACATTCGAGCTTTATCTTTTCGAGTTAATATCTAATTCAAATTGATATTTTTCACTCTTTGATGTAATCTATTCGTAGCTTACATTGTCAAATGGAATATAATCACTTTTCAACTTAAAAATTTAAAATATATTACCCCTCAAACTCAATTTAGCTTGCCTAATAAAAATACTTTTCTTCTCTCTGTTATTTTAATAACATAACATTTTGATAAGATTATACAATCATTTGCACATTTAAAGCAAAATGCCCAAACGAAGCTAATTAAAGGCCACTCTAGAGAAGTTGTATTTACAGGTCTAATCACATAGTGGAGCCAAAATGGTTACCAAGTTGGGTATTGTTTTTATGGGTTTCAACATTACATGTTGTAGTACTCTATGCTATGCAGGTTAGATTTACAGAATCAGACACAGCATTTCCACTTAACTAGAGGTTGCATGGTTTCAGTTTTAGAAGTTAAGATTTTGTAATAAGAATTGCATTTCTTGCAATCAGCTTTTCTTAGAGTAGAAGCTGTACGCTTGTAACTGACTTCTATTTTTTTTCATATGAAAGCTTTGCAAGTCTTATAAATAAGTGCTATTTTGCATATTATTTCATATGATAAATTTCACACCTTGTTGAAATAGTCCGTCACCAAGTATTTATGTTTATTATTTCCAAAGAAAATATCTGTTCAATCTACATTGCCATAGAATGGTTTTGCTTTAGATGGTTATCATGTTTTTATGAGTTGAAACTTAGCAATTGCTAACAGCTTGGTATTGTTGTATGTGTTAGGTTGGTCTTTCGTGGTTTTGAGTAACTCTGGTGTTTATTTATGAAGTTTGGTGTATGTGTTAATCTATTCAATCTCTTATGTTTACTTGTATAATTCATTCTCTGTTTTAGTTGAATAGCACAAGCATGTACTCATAGGATTTATTTTTAGTCTAAAAGCCTAAAAGCTTTTTGCCTTGTGTTGAAGTGCATGTTAGTGTGAATCTGAAATGACATTCATTTAATTTTATTTAACATGAACATGAGTCACCCTAGAAAATATTGTAAAAATTGTAAATAGCAAGTATATATTGTTAATATTAAATTAATTTTGTTTCAGGCAGCTTCACGTTTTAATTTGAAGAGCAGTTCTAGTGCACATTTAATACGTTTTGTGAATACTAACCATTAATTCAATGCTGTTTATAACTGGCAGAGGTTATATCTCCATAGCTTGATGAGAGTTGCAAAATTTCATTTTGTAGTTTCTAAGTGCAAATCAAAGATTTTCTAGTCTTGAATATTTTTTTTCAAGATTTGCCTGCCCTTATAGACCTCCAGAGATATCCTGCAAACTATGAATTGCTCAATAATGATACCATCTCTCTCTGTACCTCTCATGTTGCTTTTTGTACCTCAAGCATCACTGCTTTTGTCAATTGTTTCTCATGCTTAGGTTTAGGGAGTCAGTTTCTGTAAGATCTGTAGGAAAACTTGATATGCAAACCCAAATTGAGAAGCCAAGGGAAGAAGTGGAAGCCTAACATTGTAAGCTGTCTTGTCTCTATATGCCTGATGCTGAACTAGATGTTCTTGTGACCTTGTTGCACAGAAAAGAATGGAAAAATGCCAGTGGCTTAAAATTACATGGCAGATTTTCTATTTACTTGCCACTGTCCTCAATGGTTAACAATAGCAGCAGTACATAGCAATTTTAAAGGAGTATATGGTCTTAGGATACATTTTCAACTTATCTCTAGTTAGGTTCTTCTGTGGGGAGAGTCTGCGAATGTGCATCTAAATCTCCAATACAGCTCAAGCGTACGAATCAAATGTGGAGTACATGGGTGATTTTATTTCTAATTTCGTAATCAGCATTGCATGATCTTGTACAAGTTGTGGATTTAAACTGTACAGAAACAGTAATAGTATCAAATACAATAGGATTAAGATTAAAAATCTGATGGACTTACTATTTAACAGGGGCACAAAGTTGCTGCTATTTATTACTGCTTTGTTTAAGCTTAGAAAAGAGTCCTTGCTTGGAGAGGTGCTCTTGTTAAGCCTATCATCTAGATGTCATAAAGTGAAGAGTCTGGAATAAATTTTATCCCTCCACCAGAATCCATCATACCAATAAATTCGCTCCCCTCTGTTGTTTCCTGCATGAAATAGTAGACTTTTCAATGTAATGTCATTAACTAGTCAGAGGTGAAGTTTTTCTTATTGCCCAATCCTAGTGGCTGGCAGACTTATATGGAAGAATTATTTGAAGCTTATTATAATATTGTGTGAGTTGTGATTCTTTCCGCTCTTTAAAAATATTTCTTTTGTTGCATAATGCAGCGTTTAGGAAACAAAATGCATCAAAGAAGTCAGAGAGCAAGATAAAAAGTGCAGACCGAAAGAGGAAATCTGAGGTTGAGGTGGAAATGCAGAATGGAAATGGCCATCATGCTGAAGATACCAAGGGTATGCAGGATAAGCTTGGTGAGGAAACCAAGGAAGATGAGAATGACAAGGAAGATGAGAACGATGATGTTGAAGAAGACGAATAGCTTCTATTTACTATAGAAGAGTTGATTCCTTGGTAGTTCATGTGTTTTCGTCTTTGTTGATTCCTTTTATTCAGGAATCTAAATGGTTAAATAGTTTAAAATTGAAAACCAGGAATCTCCTAGGAGCATTAATACCCTCAATATAATTTTTATCCCAGAATATTCACCACACTTTGTGTTTAGAACAATGCTGAATTCAGATCTCTTTTGACTTCCCGCATGGAGATTCAGACTTCTGTTTTCTCTTGTGATGGTGGTATTAGCAAGCCTGGAATTTGATGGCTTGTGAATTGTTTTTAAGGTTTTTGACCATGAACTATATTAGATTTTTAACAACCTTTAGATTTGTAGTTGCTGCCCTTTACATAACCGTACGTTTTATAAAGAGTTCCATACACTCTGGAGGTTTTCCTTGTAGATAGATATACCCAATTTTAAGCTTGTAACTATGTTTTATTGAATGGCATAGATTTAGATACCTAATTATGCCTAATTTGTAACAGTCAATTTTAAAATAATAGGTAGCTAAGATTTAAGGCAAATCATTCTGCATCCTATATATCCTTTTATTCAAATTTTGCCTTATTTTATCTTACATCAAGTTAACAAAACTGTGATTCCTAGATTGAAATTTTCTACAAGGCCTTTAGTCTGCATCTTGGTAAGTAAATTGAACTGGTATTGAAGTTAGATCTCCAATTAGTTTTTATAATGTGCTAAACATATATGATTGATTGTGATTTCTTGATTAGACTTTTGTTATGTAATAGTTTAGTTCCTCTATAAGGAATATCTTCTTCAGATGCTTATCTGTTGAAGGGCGTATAGATTATACATGTATATATATGAATGTAGCTTGCAGTAGACTATATATAATAAAATGCTATATATTATATGGGGCTTTGTTTTCTCTTTGGCATTTGGTGTTTTTTAGTGAGGAGAACTAGCAATCCGTATTTGCCATTTTTAATTTCCCTTGGACATTTAGGATCGATTATGCATATGTTATCCCACAATCACAACAAGTTTTTCTAGGCCGTCAGAAGTTTAAAGGTGAATTTGTTGTTAAATAATTCACATTGAGGATCTTATTGATCTTACATTTGTATTTAGCTATTATGCCAAAGTCGTCTTTAGCTTTGAAAGTGCTGAAAGGACTTTTTAGCAGAAATTATAGAACCAAACTTTGTGAACCTTATGATTCTACACGGTGAAGACATGAAAATTTAGATTAAAAGCAATGCATTTTGAATTAGTTTACAAATTGAATTTAAAAAGTTTTTCCAGGCATTATCTTCAGCATATGTTGAGTTGGGAATCGTCGTGTTGATATGGATTATCTGGTAACGTGTTTGTGGGATTTATGAATGTGCTTTCATCATTTACTATATTTAATTCTAAAAAAAGATCAATAAAAAAGTCTAGAAATCACTATATTAATGCCACTTACATCGATGATATTTCAGTCTGCTTGTAAAAGTGAGTGAAAACAACATGCCAAAATTAGAAACTAACGAAGATGCTTGAACATTGACTAATTGATGTTTTGCTTTTGAATTGTACAATTTTTTGATGGAATTGAACTTATATCAAATCTTTCTGAATCATGGCAACTGACATTTTTGAAATAACTCTATTTTGGTCTTTTTAATGATGTAATGGTCCCTATGTAACACATGTATGATGTTACTAACCATTTGGATGCATGCAAAGTTGATTTAGTGGGTGTACATTATGAGGAAGAGTGGGAAAAGGGCATGAAATTGATGTCATAAGTGTAGCAACAACATAGCTGGCTTAAGGAGGGTATAATTTTTTGTGAAACAATAGAAGTATATGACAAATCAATGGTAAATTTAAGAGTTCTGGAAACAAGTTTTGAGTTGTTTTTAAGAAGGCCCTAGTTTTAAAGGCCTAGAGGGAGCAATTTGGGGCTTTTGGGTATAAGAAGCCTAAATAGTTAAATTGACTTCAAATTTCTTTAATTAGGACCATGTTAACACTCTGTGCAAAGTGGCAAAGTTGAGTGTTAAGTCTGTAATAGGGTTTCTTTGTAAAAGTGACCTGTTAGGTCTAGGAAGGAAAGTGGAGCAATAGTTTTTGGGGGTTGTGTTCCAAAGTACCCCTGCCTGATTTTGAGGTATGTGTTGTAAGCCTATAAAGGGTATCTAAAACTGTAAAGAGTTTGTTTAGTTGTTTGAGAAGTTTTCACAAAAAGTTCAAAAAATAAGGAAAATAGGGCTACTAGTCATCTAGTCTTATTTGAGCTTTAGAGTGGATTGGAGTGTTTGAACCTTATCAATGGGTTGTAACCTGTTGGAAGAACTTGGAATAGTTATTTAAAGATGTTCTAAGGTGTTGGAGGCAGTGGATAGGTCTCTTGTTCAATTTACTTACCAATATGCATTAAATTCTCATGAGATGCAGCCAAGGATTTGATACGTGACTGCATACTTACAGGTTGCCAACATGTAAGTTTGGTTTTGAAATCCAAATTATGTGTAATTCGAGTTTCAAACCCCTAATTACATGTGTAATACAAGTTTCAAAACCCAAATTACATGTAAAGTCATCTTTTCTATATGCTTTCGAGTTTTAGAAAGCTACCAACATAGAGAAAAAATAAACCTTGTGAAATTAAAGAGAAACCTATCAAAACGTGACATGAAGACATTGTTACGATGTAAAATGACTTTACACATATGAGTACTAGACTAGTTTCTCTCAATATGTACCTTAGGGCCCATTTGGCGCAAGGAATTAAACTGGAATAAACTGGAATAAGCATTAGTTAATGCTAGAATAAATTTATTCTCTGTTTGTGGGCATTTTCCTTATTCTCGAATTAGAAAACTTATCCCCATTTTGGGGCTTATTCCAGCATAAGTTAATTCTAAAAAAAAGCTGGAATTCATTTCTTATTCGAGAATAAGCTTTTTATGGATTCAAATTTATTTTATTTTATTAATTTTTACTTTTTTTATAAATTTTTTTTAAATTTTTTTTTTTTAATGTGGGTATGTATATATATACACGTGTGTATATATACACATGTGTAATGTGTATATACACACATGTGTGTATATACACGTGTGTATACACACACAAATGTGTATATACACGTGTGTATACACACACAAATGTGTATATACACGTGTGTAATGTGTATATACACACATGTATATACACGTGTGTGTATATACACATTACACATGTATATACACACTTGTGTGTGTATATACACACTTGTGTGTATATATGTGTATATAAATGTATATATACACGTTTGTGTATATGTGTATATGTATGTGTGTGTATATACACACATATATGTGTATATATGTGTGTATGTGTGCATATAAGTGTATATATACACACGTGTGTGTGTATGTGTGTATATGTGTATATGTATGTGTGCATATAAGTGTATATATACACACGTGTGTGTGTGTGTGTATGTGTGTATATGTGTATGTGTATGTGTGTACACAAGTTAAAAATACATATTGTTCAAATTAATTAAAAAAATAAAAAATAACCTTTTATTCCAATTCCACATTATGGGATCCAAACGCAGAATAGCTTATTCCAGCTTTCGTTTTGAGCATTAATTAATTCCAGAATAGGCCTATTCTGGATAAGTTAATTCCATGTGCCAAACGGGCCCTTAGAGTTTGTGGTTTACAAAATTGGACTAAAATTTGTAGGGGTTATCCCATGATTTTGCCAAGCTGAAATCAGGGACAACAATATGATAAAGACAAGAAGAAATCAAAGATAGTGGTTCATGAAATGAGGAAATTTGAAATAGAATAAACAGACTAGAAGACATAATTATTAACTAATTAAAATTATTTAATTAAGAGAAGAAAGTTGCAAACATCAAATTAACAATGAAGATCATTCAATTGATGTAGAAGAAGAGATAGTGGAAAGTTTTTCCACGGGCAGTGGACAATTTTCAATGCCTTCATTTTGCCCCTTTTTGAGATAATGTGATTCTGAGCATTGTTTCAAAGAAAATTTGAAAAATTATGCCACAGTTGATCAAGGGATGGAGGTAGCATGCCTCCTTGAAAATTTGGGCAAAATTTTTTGACATGAGGCCAATTTTTTAAAAAATGGTTGCAAGGACTAACACAAAAAGTTAGATGGAAGAAGAAATTAGTAGGAAATGAACAACAATTAGTGGTGATGTCTAATTTTCTAGGATGCACTTTATCACCACAACTTTATAAATGTTGCAAATGAACTTCTCACACCATGGCATAGAAAACAAGGGCGATAAAACTATTCCTTTGCATAAAACAGATACACTATAGACAAAAAATGTTTCCATCCACCCTTAAACATTTGTATGTTAAGGGTCGGTGAATATGTGACAGTCACAAGCATTATGATCCTTGATCGTAGATTTGCAGAGGATCTCTACCCAAAGTGAACATGCCAACGCAGACACCCTAAACATAATTGCCCTAGAACTTCATGAAACCACCCTGCAAATAAAAGACAAAAACAAAAGACCATGAACCATCCCGACCACTCTAATCACTTGTGGATATCCTTGAGTAGCATAGGAACATGATCGAAATCATATAAAAATAAGACTCACTAGACCAAAAGAGTTAACATCCATCATGATCTTATTGTCAAAGTTGATTGATTGTGTTGTGATGATGATGTTTGATTTCAAGAATAGAGTACCCCATCTAAAACATATCCATTTGATTTCGAGCATATTGCACCATGTATAAGATTGATGATAGGTTGATAGGGATTGATAATGTTGTTTGATAAGACAAGTTGATTGGTGTAATATTGTTATGCCCTAACATACATTATCAAACTTGTTTGATAATGTTGATTAGTGATAATGCCAGTTATTACGTTATTTGTGAAGTGCATTAATAAGACATTAAGATATTATCAAACTTGTCTTGTGTAACATCATTATGCCCTAATAACATGCATTATCACTAAATTACGCAAGTTGTGGAAAGCATTGAAGCGATAAAAAATCAAATTCAATCACATCAAGATGATACTATAGATGTAATATGATGATTAGAGCCAACAATATTACTTATTAAAAGTGTCAAAAATCTCTTCTAAAAGTGACATCCTCATCTATACTACCTACTAAGCTCACTTCCAAATAGCAAAGTCATTGTTAATTAACTCAGAGCATTCCAAGAATTTGGAATCCTCCCCAACACACACCAAGTTACACAAGGGAAAACTCGACAATAGGGCAAAAGTTCATAAATCAATATTGCTGCAAAATGGATACAATTTAATATGTTGAGTGTTTGGCAAGAGCATTTATAGATATGTATTGTCATTAAAAGTATTCACAATCCAAACACAAATAATGGCAACCTTGAACATCAAGTTCATTCTATGCTTCATAACCATTAAAACACAAGATCAATGGTTGCTATAAGTTTGTTTCAAGATGGCAAAGCATTGAGACTCAATCCTTGCATGTCTTCTAGTATATGACACAATCTTCTCAAGTATCCTTTCTTCAAATTGAGTACATATAAAGCTATGATGCCCAAAATTGTCATTTGCAATACATGCAATCCCTTGAAGACGTTGATTTTTTAGTAATATCCAAGAATACCTTTATTTACAACCAATATTTAAGACCTTTATATAGATTCATGTTATATCTTAGAGGTTGGCTCTTGTATTTTATTCTTGACTCTTTTTTCACACTCAAAATAGACCTCTATATTCATGCCAAAGAGTATTAATTCATGTTCATATCATTTGTACACTTAGGTTTGAAAAGTTGCTATAAAATGTGCCAATTATGTTTTACCTACTATAGGTAGTGATCAAGAAAACTAAAAAATATCAGTTCAATTTACTTACCAAGACGCATTCCTATTATGCCCTTGTGATTCCATTTTAGCATTTGGAGTCTCAATTTAGGTGTTTCCTAACCTTTCATCAACGAATTTTGCACGTTGCTATCTCAGGTATGCATCGCTTAGAATTTTCATGTTTGAAGATTTCTTTGAATACATATCGTTTGTTTTACTTCTTTGTTTTAAAACTAGGGTTTTCAATTTTTCTTATTCTTGTGAGTAATAAGGGTTCATTTGATCTTGTCTTCATTCTTCCAGTCCTTTCTTTGTGTTGCCCTAGTCTTCTTTGTTTTGTTTTTTCTAAAGTTGAAAGCTTTGGGTGCTTTCAGGTTTCCAAATCATGTTTACATGCTCATGAAGTTCATTGATATAGACATGTAATCGGGTTCTAGGAACTCGATTACAAGATAAACTTGATAAGGATTTCATTTTTGCGTGTTTGGTTTTTAAGACCCGACAGCATGGTTATTTTGCTTTACATGATTATAAGTCTAAGAGCCTTCCAATCAGGTTCATATAGCTCAATTACAGGGTTCTTTCACCTTGCACTATTTGAGTAAATGTATGCAGTCGGGTCTTCAAGACCCAACTATACCTGACTTATCCAATGCATGTAGTCGGTTCATGTAGACGTGACTACACTTTTGTTCTTCTCTCAAACATGTGTTGTAATTGCAGTCAAGTTTTAAAAACCTGGTTGCACTTTGAATGTCTTATATCTTGAGTCTTACACAACCAGGTTTTTAAAAGTTGACTATAGTTAGAATTGCCCCCTTGTATGTAGTTGGGTTTTAAAAACTAGACCACATAAAAAACCATGTCTTTTCCTTGTACACCTCCAATTTAGGTTTTGAACCCGAATTGTAGCAACACACACACTTGACTCATTTTGACCTTCTCGCCAGTCCTGCACACACAACGGTGGCCTCGAATATTGATGAGATAAAGGATACAAAGATTATGCATGTGGATATGCAAGAGTTCATCCAAAGAAATTAGAAGTTTCCATCTAAAATAACGGAGAAGATTCTCAACTCTAATATTTACAAAGTCGCTTCTTTTCTAGTGGCGGCTTTAGAGCCGAAGTTTGTTATGGCAGTAGCTTCACATTTTGGTAGAGAAACAAGAACAATGAAGGATGCCTATGGGCATATAATAGTAAGGATTAATGAAGCTATGCTTTATTCCAATGTCCACATAATGATGCTTATTGCAATATGAAAATGGAATAATCCCAAACCTTCTATAATGAGAACCTAGATGTATGCAAGAAAAGATTCAACACTAAATGACTCCAACAAGTAGGGCAAAATACTTGTAGGTGGCCACAACTTGATCATTTTGATTTATAGGAGGAGTTCAAAAATATAATCACACTCTTGAGTAAGATCATAGGGCTGAAGAAGTCCAACATGTTTGAAGAATGGATATATTGATATATTTCCATTATCTTGAAGGAAGATCAACAAATCTTTTGGGGAGAACAAATCAGTGATGCCATATGTGAACAATTAAGTTAGGTGAACAACACTATCACCTTCTACATGAATTCTTACTTGGTGTATGTTGCTGCATCTTAGAGGCAGTTCCTAGGCCTCTTTACATAAGGAGACACGAGGTCAATGCCAATTTGGAAATATTACAGTCGGTTGAATCAGAAACCAAACAAACATCATTATAGGAGAGTGCAAGATGCATTTTGCAGAGTTTACATGTGTCTCTTCATTAAGAAATTCCAGAATGAAATAGTGTTAGAAATTGCATGGAAAAGGGGTAAATGTGTATGGTTGTCTCTTTTTGCAATTCAACACATTCACCTATCTCAGGGTTGGATGTTTTGATGTAGTCCCATACATGTTTCTAAGATACCCCATAGACAAGATTGTCCTAATGGAACTTGCAAGGCAAACCATGACTGTTCATGCCAAGGAGTTGGCAGCTCACAAGGACGGTTTCAAGTTTCCAATGATAATAGGTAGATATACACTAAAAACTACCTCCAAGGCCAAAATCATGGAAATTGAAATGCTGAAAACTTACTCTAAAGAAATTCATAGTGAGAGGATTTTGACTATTGAGGCATGAAATAAAAGTGAGTCGTCTATCCTGACACAAAAGGCGACATGATAGACACAAAAAACATGACACGACATACCAAAATACATCGCATGGATGCATAGTACAGAAACCGTGGTGCATACCAGCTAGCGTGTGGAACAAACGGGAGAGAAACAAAAGATAACACCATTAATGATTATAAAAGTTACGTTAACTTTTACGGTAGCAAAAGTGGGAAACAATAATAGTTAATTGTCAGAAAATAAAATGTTACCGCCAGGACAGAGGGGTACAATCAACTACAACCGCACAGATAATGAGAAAAGAAAATGTTACAGTCAAGACAAAGTGATATAGTTAACCACGCCAACAAATTTTGAGTTGACCGTGCGGTCACCAAGAAATCGCGGGAATGGTTTTAGAAGAAAGAAAAGGTCTATTGTGTTATCCGTGTTAAAATCCCTAATCATGTGTTATGGACGTTATAACATGTAAAAGCACTAATATAGTTGCTTGGTTATGAACTATTTGTGTTTCATTTAGAGACAGTTGCTTGAGGAGAAATAAGAGGGGAGGTAGAAGAAGAAATCAGGGCAATAAAAGTGTGGCATTTGTTGTTGTTGTCTGAGATAACACGTCCGCAGAGAACAAGAGGGAAGAAAAGTAGACCTGGTGAAGAAAGAGTGTGAGAAGAAATCCATTGCATTAACCCTATCATGGAGATTCTTCTTCTTTTGTTGATATGTATCTTCTTCTTTTATTTGGTTTTATATTGGATTTCATATTTGTATTAAGAAATTAGAACCATATTTTTGTTTAGAAATATAAGTGTACTTAGTGGAGGGACTTTTGTGCATAGTGGATTAGTAGCAGCGGAGGAAAATAGAACAATGTGGAAGTGAAACAGTGGGAAAACCAAAGGAAAAGTCATGTTGAAATGTTGGGAAAACATAGCGGATGACAATCGCAAGAGTGACAAGAGAGAGTGGAAAGAAGGCAGACTACTAAAATCAAGTTTTATGATCCAATTCTTTGTCGACTTTGATGGTTTTTGCAAGAGTGGAAGGAAGGAAGACTACTAAATTCTTTTTTTTATTATTGGATTTCACAATGGTATTGAGAATTAGAACCATTTTTTGTTTAAAAAACTACGTTGTAATTAATGGGGGGAATTTTGTGCAGAGTGGATTAGCAGTGGCAGAGGAAAACGTGACGAGGTGAAAGCGAAACAATCGACAAAGCAAGGAAAAATTTGGGGTGTGACTTTGGGACAATCCAAAGAGTGGCAAGAGAGTGGAAGGAAGGTGGACTACTGAAATCAGGTTTTGTGATCTAGTTCTTTGTCGACCTTAAAAGTGAAAATTATATACATCTTTGTGTTTTTTATCTAACAAGAGTGGCAAGAGAGTGGAAGGAAGGTGGACTACTGAAATCAGGTTTTGTGATCTAGTTCTTTGTCGACCTTAGAAGTGAAAATTATATACATCTTTGTGTTTTTTATCTAACTTGAGTGCACTATGGTACATGTATTAATAAGTTTAATAATGAGTTCTTAAAGTATAATTCGTATCATGAATAAGAATATAGAAGCTACTTTATAGGAATCCTTTTTCTGACGAAGATGAGATATTGATCACAATCAGTTTTATTATAAAAAATCTATAAAACATTCATTTTCTAAGTGATGGAAGCTATAGTTGTTTGTCTTATTCTTGGATTTATAATAGATTCTCTTTATTTCCTCCTTTTTCTATTGCAACCGATCATTTTCAGTCTTTCTTTTGCCTAGCCATATTTTAAAAATTGTCTACTAGACTTACAATATTTGTCAATTACCTCTGGAGTTCTTCGTGGGATCCTTCGAACTATAAGTGGCCATGTGCAATAATTTCATGTCAATAAAAAGTCATGTTTTGTCTAAACATTTTAGGATGGCCATGAAAACTTCTTAGAGAACTACAAATCCTTCTCCAAAAGGCATAATTAATTGACTATGCACATATATGTATGCAGTGAAATGTTGAATATTATAATCAATTCATCATAATTAATTGAAGAATGTATAAGATTAGGTTTCACCAACAAGTATATACAGTCTGATTATGAGGGGTAATTACACATATAAGAACCTTTTTTGTATCTGGGGGTAAGTACACAAATGTACAAGTGAATGTATGTGTGGCATATCTATGGAGCATATGTGAAGTGACTATGAATTTATGTGAAGGAGATTCGTGTTTGTGCAAAATAGTCTATAGATCTTAGAGGTGGATTCTATTAATTTTCATATCTTCTTGTAGTAAGCCCTTGTATTGGCAGTGAGCCCCTTTATCGGTAGTGAGTCAATCGACAGTGAGCCTTCTTGCAGTGAGCCTTTGTATCAAATTGCCTTAACCAGTGTCACCCTAGCAGGTGTTTTTACATTTCACGAGAATTAGTTTCTCTGTGGTTTATCCCATCTCGGGGTTTCTACATAAAATCTGGTGTTCTCTGTTTCGGTGTTCCTGTGCATTTTATGTTTATATTTTTTGTGGATGTTTAATGTGCTAAACCGATAAATTTTAAGTTGTTATTGGAACTGTTTAGGTACTAACCAATAGAGAGAAAGTTTTGTGGGAATAAATTATTCACCCCCCTCATAGTTATTTGGCATTTTCAACACCTAAGGCATACCAATGTGCATGGGATCATACCCATCTTTCCAATAGGCTACCCCACAGGAGACTCAGGACCCTTCTCTAGAGGAGAGCATGTAGTAGCCGGAGATTAGGATGATGATGAGGAGGAGGAGGATGAGGATAGAGAGGATGAGAAGTTGGTAGATATATCAGAGGTGGCACCCATGGTGTAGCTAGGGGGAGCCAGCAGGGAGGATAGATGCTACCCCTCTGAGGAGACGACCACTGAGATCCACATCATAGATGCCTACCCTGAGGGATTTTGCTTTCAAAGATAATGGAGAGAGTAACATGTTTGTACCCCCAATAACATCCTAGGGTAAATCCCCAATGTTTCCAACTATTGACGACCCTACCTACCGGGGGAGATCAAGGTATGGAAGAAGGAAAATGGTTTAAGCAAAAATTAAGTTATATATATGTTTTGAATGTTTATTAATGTTATATGTTTTATAGTTGGAGTGGAGGGATGGAGATGCTTTATGGGTGATATTTTGAGATACATCACTACAGCATCAAGGATACCTTCATCCTCTCAAGTGAGATATGAGACACAACAAGATCTTGTGTGACACAAGGATCTATTCGCATCAGGGCAGGTAGAGTTGAATATTTTGAGAGTTGATAGGAACGACTCCAGCAAGAGTTGGAAGAGGCCCAACATGAGCTGCAGGTGCTTTGGGAGAGACTAGAAGGTCAATCATAGCAGAGCTCATCTAGGAACCATACATGGTACTCGACTGCTCATAGGTCATCTAGCACACCACAACCACCTTCTTCACACCACAAACTTGAGAGATCAGGGAGTCATTGTCCCATGGATGATGAGTTATTTGATATGTATGATAGATAGGGCACATTTTGTATAGTGCCAACTATGTACCAAATTTTTTGATATATATATATATA
>MU226779.1:3085641-3101123 GCA_018584345.1 Thuja plicata | reverse complement strand
TACAATAGGACGGCTAAGCCCACCTTTCTTGAAAGGATTTCATTAGTGTACTACACTTGTTAGAATGAGTACAAATGTTGACCTGACTGTATGCAATCTACTATTGTTGATTTACAGATCCATTAAAGTTTTTTCATAATAATATCACCTTAAGTGATTGATGAATACCTTTTCTCTGCTTGTCGGTAGCTTCTGTTCTGTTCTTGAAAACTGATTAGATTCTATTTGTGTTCTTCTACATGAATTATTTGTCTGGTCTTTAGTTTCTCTTCGTGGCTACTATCTTCATTGAACAACAACTATTCTCAATGGATTGAGCACCTATTTATACAAGTATTTTATTTATACAAGTATTTGACCTATCTTGGAATTCACATTTTACAATGTTAACTCTCAGATCCAAGGTTTACAACTTGACCTTGATCTTTAGTTTGCATGTTTTAAAACAATAAAACTAATTAAAACAATAACAATTACATTGCTTCCTCCGCACATAATGGATTTAAAAGCAAATCAAGAAGTTATAAATACAACTTCAGTGATTTATCTGACGTGGAAAGTCAGATCCACTTTTTGCGGAATGTAACTAACTGTCAGTTCTCGTCGGTTTGACCTTGCAGTCTGTCAGCGTTCCTTGAATGAACTGTTCGTCGGGTTCCCTGTATCTGTCGGTAGCTTCTCTTTGCTGTTCTGTCGGGTATCTTTTGCCTTTTTTGTCATCAGATAACACTTAACAGTGTTTGTCGGGTAACCTTGGCATTGGATAGTGTTGTGCCCTGTCTGTCGGTGTAGAGTAAATCGATGGTGCAAATCATGTTTTTCTCTAAGCATACTAATGAAAAAATATAATGCCTTCAAGTATGGGGTAGAAAAGCGTTGCTTGATGGTATTTTTCCAAAAAAATTGTTACTTATTTTTAAAAGGAGTGCCATTATCAAAGATTATTGTTGATAGTATATCAAATCAAGCAATGATGTTTTGTAGGATAAAATTATAAATGACGTCAGTTTTAGTAGAGATAAGAGGCACTGCTTCTACCCATTTGGTAAATTAATTAGTAACAATGATGATGCATATATTTCCTTTAGAAGGAGGTGATATTTTTCCAATGATATCCAAGCCCCAAAGATTAAAAGGATATAAAGCTACCTGAGAGCGGAGTTCATGCGTAGGAATGTGGATGAGATTATTGTGCTGTTGACATTGAGGACATCATTTAATAAAGGACAAATAATCTCGCTCTATGGTTTGCCAATAATATCCCACATGAAGGAGCTTTTTAACTAAGGAATTTCTAACAAAATGTCCACCACCAGATCTTGAATGAACTTCTAGTAAAGCAACATGGATCTCAATTTTATTAAGGCATCGAAATAAAAGACCATTGTAAGAGCGCCTATAATGAATGTCGGCAATGATGATATATATCTTGTAGCAAGTTTGCAGATTCGAGCTCTAGTATTCCTTGTTGCTAATTCGGGAAATGTACCATGTTTTAAGTAATGAAAGATGTGTGAATACCAATCATCCAAATGAAGACTAAAACAACAAGTGCCATCATTAGAGCTTTTAGATATAGCATGAATAACAAGATTATGTATAATGAAATGATAGCTTTCTAAGGAGATAAGAGAAGTTGTGCTTGCCATGACGTCTACATGTCTATTATCTTTACGAGGTAGGTTTGAAATGGAATGATAGGAGAATTCAACAAGCAGACCTAAGGCTAGATCCCGATATTGAGTCAAATTAGTATGTTTAGCTTTATATGTTCTATTAATCTGTTGCACAATCAATTGTGAATCTCCAAATATTTTAACATGTTGCACTTTAAGGGATAAAGTCGCTTTTAGTCCAACGATAAGGGCTTCATATTATAAAATGTTGTTAGTACAAGAGAAATTAAGATGATATGAAAAAGGTATAGGTTTATTTTAAGGAGATACAATAATAACACTGACACCAGAGTCGGTTTTGCATTGAGATCCATCAAAGTATAACTCCCATGTTTCATCAATATCGATAGGTAAGACAAATTCATTAGGAAAAGTGATAGGATTAGAAGTTGAAGAAGGTGAAGGAGCTTTAGCGAGGTGATCGGTCAAAGCTTGTCCTTTAATTGCTTTTTTAGATTCAAACTTTAAATCAAATTCACTTAGCATCATAACCCTTTTAGCTAAGCATCCAGATAAATAAGTTTTTGAGAAAAGATGTTTCAAAGGATTAAATTTTATGATGACATTGATTTTGGCATTAAGAAGGTAATGCCAGAGTTTTTGACAAGCAAAAACTAAAGGTAGACATTGTTTTTTTATCGTAGTGTACCAAGTTTCATAACCCACCAAAGTATAAATGATATAATACATCGGTCTCCATTTTCCATTCTTATCATGTAGGGCTAAGACAACAACTAAAGCGTTAAGAGAAGTGGAAGTGTATAGAAAGAATGGTTGATCAGGTTGAGTGTGTTGCAAGATAGGAGGATTAGCAAGATATTTTTTCAATTGTTCAAATGTATGTTTACACTTATCATTCCATGAGAAAGTAGAGTTTTTCTTTAACAAGGAAGTAAAAGGAATTGTACGATCTGCTAAGTGTGATACAAAACAACGAATAGCTTCTATTTTTGCTTGTAAACTACGAAGTTGTGAAATATTTACGAGAGGTGGCATATTAATAATTATGTCAATATTTTAAGTATCCACTTCAATACCCCTGTTTGAAATAATAAATCCAAGCAATTTTCAACTATTTACACCAAAAGCACATTTTTGAAGAATTTAGCGCATGTTATATTTATGCATGCATTCAAAGATTTGTCTAAGAATATACACATGATCCTTATAATCAATTGACTTGGAAAGAATGTCATCAACATAATCTTTGAGAATATTATGGATGTAATCATGGAAGGTTAGGGTCATAATATGTTGATATGTAGCTCCATCATTTTTCAACCCAATAAAAGGTTCCCCAAGGAGTAACGAAAGTTGTTTTGTATTGATCATGAGTAGGAATCAAGATTTGATTATAGAAAGAAAAACCATCCATGAAAGATAATAAAGAATGTCCCATTGTTGAATCCACAATAATATCAATGTTGGAGCAGAAAATCATCTTTCAGATTTTATTGTCAACCTTAGATATAGCTACAATGTTTGATATCCAAGGAGAGTAGTCAATAGAACGAATAAAACTAACATCAAGGAGCTTTTCAATTTCAACTTTCACAAGAAGAGAAATAGTGGGATTCATCTTGCGTATCTTTTGTTTTATGGGCTTTGCATTAGGAAGGACTATGTTATGTGTGAAAATTTTAGGATCAATACCGGGTATATCAGAATAAGTCCAAGCAAAGATATCAGAGAATTCAAGAAGAAGTGAAGTAGGCTCATTTCATTCATCCTCATCTACACATTTTTAAATTTTAATGACTTTATTTTATTGTTATAAGGATATATTGTACATCAACAATGTCAGTAATCAAAATATTCCTTTTTTGAGAAATGTTCATAGGCAAACGGAGACCATGGTGATGTTCATAAGTGATCTCTTTCCCAGAGTATGATTCTCCTATTGTGGTGAAAAGGAGGAATATTATTATATGCCCCCGAGAATTCAACTAAAGAATCATCGGTAATAAAGGCATCTAAAGAATATTGTTGATCAAAATCAATAAGATGAGGATTCACAACTTTCAGAGGTCCAAAAGAAATGTTGTTAACATTGAGAATAACAAGTTTTGTTTGTTTATAAGGATTAAAACCTATTCCATAAGGTTGTTCATTTCCATAATTGTCTAAGGGTACTCAAATTCCTTGTTCATATTTTCCACATCCATTTTCATTGAGTCCATGTTTTGCTAATAAATGATAACCATGACCATATCGAGAATCCATATCCAAAAGAGTTAACGGTGCTTTATGAGTCACTATGTCATAACAATAAGGTTTGATAGTTTCCAAATATTCACTTGTGGAAACATCAACAAAGTTGTTTCTAAGTGTATGTGATGAAAACCTACATGTTGGGAGCAAGCTCAGACATGCAAACGTTAGATATAAAGAGCATATAAACTACATTAACATATCAAAAAGCATACTCCTAAACAAAGATTTCCAACACAACCTCCGATGAGGCAAACAAGGGCAACCAAGCCTTGTTGATTTTCTCTTAGAGAGGGTTGTGGGTGTGCTCTCCCAACACAATGTATATAATTCCACTATGATTGATCAAGTGATTTGAATGATGAAATGCAAGCTAAGTGCAAGCTAAATGCAATGGAGTTGAATATATCAAGAGCTAGTTATGGAGAACTAGTCTCAAGCATTCAATGAGTGTAGATGAAAACTAAATGCTAAAGATCTAGTATTGAATGCAAGATCATAAGATATGAATGAACTATAACTACCATGATTCAATGCAAATAACTACCAAGCAATGGTTAGCACAAAGAACTCTAAATGCAACAAAATATCTCTAAGCATAAACTAGCATGATAACAATGCATAAACAATAATGGGTGAATTACTTTTGCCGAGACTCCTATTTATAGGATTTTGGAGGGCTTGGCCGAGGTGGAGCACATGTGGCATCCACATAAGTGCCACATGAGGGACACATAAGCCATGCAAGAGGCCAAGTTTTCTCACCATGTGTGAGTAACTTGTGATGTGATGGGTCAATGTGTACCTGAAGTACACATGTAAGAGATCTTGTCATAGAGGTGTAAGAGGTGTAAGAGTTTTGTCCAATGAAACACTTTTGGAAAGTGTAAGAAAGTGTCATCAAGGTTGTAAGAAACCTTGTTGGCACCAAATTAGTAATAGTTGAAACGTCAAATTTTAGAAATTCGCTCACACATGTGTGAGAAAATAATTAGGACTAATGGGTGTAGGAATCTAAAAAATTAGCCTAATTAACCTTAGTTAATTAGTGAGTAGGATTACTTGGTGAGAGTGATGTGAGGTAGGGTAAGATCTAGGTTTAGATTTAAATTAACCCAAATTAGATTTAGATTAATTGTAGTTTAGAAGAATTTAGCCATGTGAGGGAATAAATAAATTAACATTTATTTAAAAAGGGATTTTAATGTGGGAAAGCATTAAAATAAATTTAATACATTTAGGGGAAAAGTATTCAAATTAAATTTAAATACTTTAGGATAATGAACTTAATTTAATTAAATAAGTGGAAGAGAATAACAAATATAATTAATTATAATGTTCGGAAAGATGATTTTAGGCGTCTACATTTTGCGCATCTTTGATGCGGCATAAAAATGATGTCATTTCAAAGAAAAAGAAAAAACAAGATGCCCCAGAGAGAACAAAAAGTCCTAAGGCGACAATGGTGAGGGAGCGTGCCCCCTCGAGAAAATAATAGAAAAATATTTTTTTATAAAAATTTATCAAAAAAGGGCAAGAAAGAGGGAGAAAATGGACAAATGCATGACTTATGAGGGGATGAGGAAAAAATATAGGGAGAAATGGGGTTTGGGACGGAAAACAGGTCCCTAGGGAGCTATATATAGTCCATGGGGGTCCTAGGAGAGGTCACTTTCATTCACGAAGAACAAAAAAATAGAGCAAAGAGAGAGATGGCAGACGCAAGAGACTGTGCACAACTTGGAGAGCACGTTCAGACGTACTAATGGTCCACTAATGCAGATCCAACGGCAAGTTTGAAACCCTAGTCATATTTATGATTTAAATTTTTTCATTAATTGCATTTATGGTGTCCAAACAAGGGGGAAAGCTCATCGAGGCAAAGACGACGATCGACCGATTGTCATTTTCGCGGATGGCGATCGACCGATCGCCGTCTGCATAGACGACTAGCCATCTATGAAGACGACCAAAGAGGTCACAGATGACTGTGCTAAACAGTCGTCTGTGTGGACTGACAGGCACTGGATGTGGCGATTATGAACCGTCATCTCCGCTGATTAGTGTATGCGCCAATCGACATATGCGACGCGGGTCAATGGGCATCTACGTCGATTGACCCAAAAAACATGAAGAAAGACTAGGGAGAAAATAGAGGAAAATATTAGGGGGGACAAGGTGCCCCAGACATAAGACATAATGAATGATATGCGTGATTGTGTGTGCAGGAGGATGTGAGACCATTTTGATCATGAGAGAGCTGGCCAGAGACCGTGGCGCTTAGGGATCGACTGACAACGACAATGTGGTTAAGTCACTTTATGCGGCCTAGAGCATATACACTTATGGCCGCAGTTGAGAGTGCATAATGCGCTCATGACTGCGTTGATCGCGAGATGACACAACCCCACCTTGAGTTTTCACTTCCCGAAAAGGAAAGCGACAATCACCTTATTAGACGTATGGCAAATATACCGCATTCCTATCCAGCGGTTGATTTTGGAGCATGTACAGGAGGCTTTAGAGGCGTACCTTGAGGCGGTGTTCAGGCGACCCCGCAATCAGATTCCCAGGTCTAGATAGTGGTTATCTTGGAGAGTTATGACGGCAGCGTGACCACTACTACGTCGGTTGGCGCTCTATCTAGCAGGTTTAGTTTGAGGGTGCATGATGCCCGACCATGCAAGGGCTTGGGTTTCTAGTGGGGTGGGCATGATTCTTATGTGCGATGTTAGAGGATGAGTGTGAGTAGTACTACTGGGGATACACCATCCTTGGTCAGTTATACTACGACCTTCATATGTGTGCCTATTGCAAAGGCAAGACACTAGGAGCAGGAGTGACACTCTTGTTAGTATGGGCGTGGCAACATATTGCAGTGATATGCCTCATCCGAAGGCACGAGACACGGGAAACATATGATCCCTATGCCTGCAGATACCAGCCATCGATTAGATACGAGTCGACAGACTCAGTTAGTTATTGGAGACACATGTTAGATGAGATGATTGGGTTTGTATGGACACCATATGCAGGGTGTGAGGCGTGGGGCTACCAGATCCCACAACAACAGGATTATGCAGAGGACGGATGGCTGGACCCATACGTTTTTAGGTTTGTCCAAACAGACTACTTGCTGATTGGCACGACTGCTTATATGATTGCACAATACATGTCTTCCCAGGTACAAAGGCAGTTCGGGCAGATACAAGATGCAGTGCCAGATGGATTCCCACATCCACTAGTCACATGGGAGATGGGGAGCCTCTAGAGGATAGGGGTTGACTTGAGGGGAGCCCGAGCCTCATGGCTAGGGATGATATGGCAGCAGTGATAGGATAGGGTGGCGGATGCAGGGGTGACCCCAATGTATGCACAGTGGTGGGTCGCACATAGGCTAGTGAGATGATGATCTTAGAGATCATTCAGGCATGAGAGCAAGCCAAAGGAGGGAAGGATGGGCTGGGGTAGACGGGGATGACGATGGTGCATATGATGATGGAGGGGATGAAGGAGGAGGGACAGGGAGAGGGCCACTAAGAGGGCAGCCACGAGTGGCGGCCCAGAGGAGATGGGTATAGGTGCAGATTCCTGCAGGTAGGGCACCCCTAGTATTACAGGGACAGGGGCCACATGTACCGCTATAGGTGTAGGGGCCATAGGTATAGGGTCCACAGGTATAGGGACAAGAGGGCCGCCAGTAGGCTATGTACTACATGCCACCCATGATACCGTATTCATAGAACGAGTCAGCCTGCAGACGAAGTTAGCACGAGTACAAGGGATTTTAGCCATAACATAAGTATCAGATGCTAGTGTGCAGACAAAGCTGGCCGGAGTACAGGGTTTACTAACCACAACACAGGTATATGAGGGCAAGATGTAGACAGAGTTGAACTGGGTACAGGAGTTACTCGCAGGTGAGATCACACAAGAAGACAGTGCTTAGAGCGCATTGGACACACTGCAGGCTCAAGTGGATGGAGGAAAATTCACAATTATTGAGCCCCATACATGGGTCGTGGTCGGGGATCAGCGGGGGGCAGCTACAGCAGCAACTAGATGCTATGAGACAGCAGATGCAAGGGATGACTCAGGAGAGGGATACTTAACGACGCAGGGCAGAGGAGTACTGGGGACAATGAGAGATTGTTGTATAGGTTGCGACAGGTCCTAGGGTAATGCAGGTAGTGCAAGAGGCTATCTCTGCACATAGATGAGAGACCATGGCAGTTCAGGAGATGGAGTACTATTGTCAGTTGTATTATGGGGTCATACTAGAGGGCAAGAGAGAGCCTGCTTATACTGAGAGATCTTCATCACAGACTACAGGTGGAGGAGCTTCACAGGCCTCAGTCAGGATGAGACCACCGTGAGATAGAGGGGGGATAGGACATGTGGGGCTGGGCCATCCTCATGACCAGCCTTATGATTTAGCTCAATGAATGGTTGATACACATGCAGTTTTGACCTTGAGTTATATGTATAGCGACATTTTTTACATTGATGTACTTTATTGGACATTTGATTTATACAGACACTTTGATTGATGGTCCTACCTTTATGATGTATGAGATTTATATATGCATATGATGGTGAATTTAATACTGACGTGTGTGATGAAACATGTGATATTAATAATACTGACGTATTTGTGATGCAAGATGTGATATGTGTTTTAATATTTTTATATGCACATGGATGCAATGTTTATATTATGGATGCAATGTTTAATGTAATGTGTAATAAATGGATGAAAATGAATTGATGATTTATGATAATTAATGCAATGCAATGTTTAATGAATCTAATGAGTAATAAAATGATTAATGCAAAGTAATGATTAATGAACCTAATGAGTAATGCAATGATTAATGCAAAGTAATGATTAATGAACCTAATGAGTAATGCAATGATTAATGAACATAATGGGCAATGAGTAAATGCATAAGGACTAATGAGATCTTTAATGAATAATTATTAATGAACAATGATTAATGAATAATGACTAATGATTAATGAGTAATGAGATAATGTAATGCAACACATCTAGATAATTAGGATGAATTTGAAGTCAATACGTAAACTCATCATGAAGTAATGAATGCAACTAAATGAAGACTCAATATTTTTTTTTTTTGTATACCAACGAGAATTGAGAGAAGCACATAGCTAGCTTTAGAGGGAATAAACAAGAATCTTGCCAAGAGTAACAAAAATGCAACATGACCTAATCTAATATGCAACCTAACTACATGATTTTCGTGGGACCGATTGTGTTAATGTTTGAGAGCACACCCTAGTTTGATTTTGCAAAAGGCGTTATGCACAATGTGTTAGAAAACACAAGTCACATTGTTCATTTGCATGGATGAGACTCTCAGACAAATAGTTTGTTAAGAACACAGATGTAACATTGTAAGCCATGATGGTACCAATGAAATGTCACTCATGGGAGGATTTAATACACCCGAATCTTTTTAAGAATTTGGTGGTGTGTATAAATTTTGTCCCTAGTGAGACATACATAGCCATGATTGTAGACCAAACAAGAGTGTACTTAAACAACTATGACAAACAGATCATACCGTTAATACATGTATTCCAGTAGACACCATTCATGATGAACCAAGATATTAAGGATCGAGGCAATCATGAGGAGGATATATTAGAACACAGAAATAAAATCAATAGAAAGGCATTCCAATAGACACCATTCATGATGAACCAAGATTTTAAGGATCAAGGCAATCATGAGGAGGATATATTAGAACACAAAAATAAAATCAACAAAAAGGCATCATGACCAAGCAGTCATTCTGTCCATAATTTATTTCCATGAACATGATTATGTGATGGAGGATTGATAAGCCGACGTCAGAAGGATGCATCCTAACATGCAAAGATTAATTGATTGTTGAAACATGCATTCACTGGCAATTTCTTGTGAGTGAAATGATAGCTTTCAAATTCTATCTATCAGTTGATTTGTGAGAACGCTTGAGATCACTCTATCTGGGAAAAATCTCATTATCGTGGGGAAAGTTCAATCATGCGGGAATAAAGTTTTATTGCGGATGCGAAGATGGAAGGAAACTACCTGCACAGATATGGGTAGTGTAACATATTTATTAGGACAAGGTGTTGGATGTCGTGTAAAGGATGGTACAAATAGATGGTAGAGCTGACTATGCATGGTGCCTGAAATAGGTTTTCATCATGGTACTTATCCACTGCATCACCAAAAATGTACGATTTTATTTCTCTTTTTTTTTTTCTTTTTTAATTTCTTTTTTTTTTCTTTTTTTAGTTGATTGCACTGATTTTTTTTTGTACAAAGGATTATGAACAAACTACGCATAGAAGTGTTTGAGATGTACAATATTCATAGGACCAGGGACAAGGACTCCCTCTGCTGTTGCAATCTGATAAGCTCCATAGCCAAAGTTATTTGTAACCACAAAGGGCCCCAACCAGTTAGGCTCAAACTTGCCTTTCTTTTCACAGCTCTGGAGATTATCCATGTTGTGTTGTAGGACATGATCACCCACCTCAAACTGACGAGGTTTGATCTTCTTATTGAACTATAAGCAAAGGCGATTATGATATTCGCGAAGGTGTTTGAGGCCATTAAGGTGTCTTTCATCAAGGAGTTCAAGCTCTTGCTAGCAACCAACTCGAGATTCTTCTTCAGACATCAGATTATTCATGGAGATCCTGAGGGAAGGGAGCTCAATTTTGATGGGAAGAATGGCCTCTGTACCATAGACAAGGGCAAACGAAGTGGCTTCGGTAGGGGTATAGATGGAAGTACAGTAGGCCCAAAGGGCGGGATTTTGGTGTAGGTGCCAATCACAGCCAACTTCATCAACTATCTTTTTGAGGATTTTTAAAATGGTTTTGTTGGTAGCCTCTTCTTGACCGCTGCCTTGCGAAAAGTATTTGGAAGAGGAATGCTCGGTAATACCAAATTTCTTATAGAGTTTTGTACATCCTTATTTTTGAATGGGGTTCCATTATTAGTAATAATGTCTTGAGGAATGTCATAACGACAGATAAGATAGTTCAAAATGAACTTTGAGATCTATTTTCCAGTTGTATATGTAAGGGGGATAACCTCAACCCACTTGGTGAAATATTTTGTGGCAGCAAGGATGTATTTGTGGCCATTGGAGGAATTTAGAAATATCTGGCCAACGAGGTCAAGTCCCCAACAAGAGAAAGGCCAAGGTGTGATGGTAGGTTAGAGGGATTGGGAGGGAGCATGTATCAGATCATTGTGTTGTTGACAGGGCACACACTTTTTTACCTAATGATAAGCATCTTGTTCCATAGTAGGCCAATAATATCAAGTGTGTAGCACTTTCTTGGCCAAGGTGATACCACTAGAATGGGTCCCACAAATCCCTTAATGTACCTCCTCTAACAAATTTTGTGTTTCATCAAAATTCAGACACCTTAGAAGAGTTTCATGAAAGTGTTTTCAAAATAGGGTATCAAGGATTGTATAGCGTGAGGTCAGGCGAATGAATATTTTGTGTTGATTCGGGGTGAGGGTAAGTGGAATGACCTTATTTGTCAGGTAGGAATAGATTTATTGGTACCAAGGGGAATTAGGATCAACAATTTCATATACCATTTCAGCCTTCAGTTGGTCATGGGTAGGGACCGTAAGATTCTCAACGAGAAACTAGCATCGTGAACTGTGTTCAGGCATGGAGATCAATGATCCCATTGTTTTCATTGTGTCCACTACTTTGGTTTTTGTCTAAGGGATTTGTTGGAAGTTCAATTCTATAAAATGTTGTTTCAGGTCTTCCATCAGGCTATGATAGAGAAGTAGCTTGTCATCCTTTGTTTGATACTCATCTAGAACTTTCTTTATAACCAACTGAGAGTCACCAAGAACATGTAAGCTAGATATTTTCCACTGGATGGCTTGGCGAAGTCCTATTACCAAGGCTTCATATTCTACAATATTTTTGGCGCATGAAAATTTTAGTTTGTAGGATTGAGGGATGAGATCCCCTTGAGGTATGATGAACAAGATGCCTACCCCCAATCCTTTTTGTTGAAAAGATCCATCAAAATATAGTTTCCATGGGATAGTAGGGGTGACATTGAGAACTGATTCGTCTGGAAAATATGTGATGATTGGATGGTCCCCTTGAACAGGTGCTTCAGATAACTTGTCTATGATTACTTATCCTTTGATAGCTTTGTGGTCCACATAAGCAATGTCTAATTCACTAAGAATCATGACCCACTTTGCAGTGCGCCCTGTGAGAGCGAATTTTGACAACATATATTTGAGATGATCAATTTTAGCAACTAGCTGGATCTTATGATTAAGCATGTAATGACACAACTTCTGTGTATAGAAAACAACAGCCAGACATGCTTTCTCAATAGGTGAGTAATTCAGTTCGTAACCCACTAATGTTCTGCTGAGATAATAGATTTCTCGTTCCTTTCCATTGTCATCTAGCCGTGCTAAAAGAGCTCCCAATGCAACTTCAGTAGATGATATATACAAAATGAGAGGTTAACCTAGAACAGGAGACACCAACATTGGAGGATTAGCTAGATATCCTTTTAGGCGATCAAATGTTGTTTGACATAAGCAATCCCATGAAAATTTGATGTTCTTGCGTAACAAATGTAAAAAGGGATGCACTTTATCTATGAGTTGTGACATGAACCTTTTGATGGACTGAATCTTTCATTGTAGACTTCACAGTTGTTTCAATGTTTTGGGAGTTGGAATCTCTAGAATATATTTTACCTTCTTTGGATCCACTTCAATACCTCGACGAGAGACAATGTAACCCAATAACTTACCTAGATTGTACTCCAAAGACACACTTTTTGGGATTGAGTTGAAGCTTGTATTTCTCCAATCGTTAAAAGATTCTTGTGAGAATGGGGATGTGTGCATCTCATGTCTTAGATTATCCTAGGAGGTCATCCACGTAATCTTCCATAATGACATGCAAGAGATCATGAAAGATTATGGTCATGACACATTGATATGTTGCACCTACATTTTTTAGACCAAAGGGCATGGCTTGGTAACATAACGTACCCCAAGGAGTGGTGAATGTAGTCTTGTGTTGATCTTCGGGCACAATCTTGATTTAATTATATCCAAAAAAAATCCATCCATGAGGGATAACATCTCATGTCTAGCAGTCAAATCCACTATGATTTCATATTAGGGAGTGAAAAATCATCCTTAGGACATGCTACATTCAGGTCTCTAAAGTCAGTACAGATACAAATTCCCCTAGGAGGTTTACCTACTTGTACAATGTTAGAGACCCGCTTAGGATAATCAATTGGTCTGATAATTTCAGCATCAAGCATTTTCTGCAACTCAACTTTGACTAACAAAGCATCTTGTGGATGCATCTTGCATAATTTTTGCTTGACATGCTTCACGTTAGGATCAACTGCAAGATTGTGGAAAACTAAATCTAATCCAGACATGTCTTTGTAACTTTATTTGTTTCTTCTTAAGGAATTCAATCATGGCTTTATGTTCTTGATCATTGAGAGATGCAACAATATATATAACCTTTGGATTTTCTTATGTGTCAAGATTGACTATTATTGTCTCTTTGATCATAATGGAGGACTTTTCTGACTGTGAGGATATGAAAGGTAGGTCAACTTCTCCCTCCTCTAGCACCTCAGAAAGATTTTCACTAGAGGATACGTCCTTTATTTTCTCTTTTTTGTCATTCGAAGGTGCCTGCGAGGCATTTTCACCAGGGGATGTTTTATCTTCTTTTTTATTTTTATTTTCATTTTGTGTTTTGCGACTAAGAGTGTTGACCTGGCTACCAAAGTAGGCTTGTTCATAGTAGTGGATCTGATGCTCTTACTCTTGGAGATTCTTAAGTCCAAAGAGGGATATTACTGCCTCATTTGAATTGAATATGTCTAAAGATGGTAGTGAGTCTTGTTGATCCCAATCAATTAGTTCAAGGTTTGTGAGGGGAAGGCTAGGGGATGAAAGGTCGGCTTTAGTGATGGTAAAGACATGGGCACTGTCATCGACGTCATCTTTGATATATTGGAAGGGTACTTCAAATAACTCCTCTTCAGTGTTTGAATCTGTTTCAACTAAACAATAGTCTTTAGCAAAGTTAGTATTAGGTTTTAAGGAGCCCAATCCTTTGCCTCACAGATAAATGTTGGTTGTAATGAGTGTTCTTCTTCCTGTTTCTCTTGCTCCAAGGCTAGTACCATGATATCCCATGCTTTCAACAAAGGGAGTGGCTTTGATATATTTGTCCTTAGAAAAAGTCACTAGTTTTTCTTCTTCTTCGTAGAGCCAATCTAGGACATTAGACTCCATTTGTTCATCAGATAAGGATCCCCAATGTTCAAAAATAGTCTTTTTGCATTTCATGGTGCCTTTGTTTCCTGAAGGAGTCATCTGTGATGGCTTTCCATACGACTTTGGGGATATAGGGAGTTGTCCAATGCACATGGTGTGAGTGTCAAATGATGCACTTGTTGCCTGCGACACAACACTTCAATAAGTCATTATGTTAGTGTAAAACAAGGATTAGTGAGCATATAAAAACAAAACCCTAACATCGACCTATTGCTCCCTATCTAGGAAGAGTTTGAAAAATTCCATTATCATGGGGTGATCTCACAATAGTGAGTCCCACTTTTTGGGACGAAGGATTTCGGATTTGCAAACAAAAAAATAAATTTGATGGCTTCGCACGAAGTGGTTAAGAGGCTTCGCGTGAAGTACCCCACGTAGGCCACTTCGCGTGAAGTGGCACACATAGGGTGCTTCACACGAACACCCCCTTCGCGCGAAGCCATTTTTGGCCAGAACTTTTATAAATTTCTGACAAGTCAATGCCATTTTCACTATTTAGTTTGCGAGATTTTGTGGACCCGGTGCTTAGAGCGAACCAGTGATGACTACTACAACGTCAGCACTTCCCGACCTTTTTCAACCTCTTTGTGATTTTTATTAGCATCAGGTACACACATTTTTCTCATTTTTTATTGTAAATTATACGTTTTATATTCATTTTAGTTAATTATTTGTTTTAAATAATATTTAGTTTGTAGAAATGTTAGAAAATGATAATTGGATTTTAGAATTTGTTAGAAAATTATTGTAGTATGTTTCAAAATGTTTGAAAACTTTAAAAAATTGTAGTATAAATGTTAGAATATATGTTAGTAAATGTTAGAAAATTGTAATTTATTATAGATTAGAAAATATTAGCAAATTGTAACTTCTAGAAAATATTAGAAAATTATAACTTAGTACATACATTAGGAAATATTACAAAATTATAACTTAGTTATACATTATAAAATATTAGAAAATTATAACTTAATAAACATTAGAAAATAAATTAGAAAATTATAACTTAGTAAACATTAGAAAATATTAGAAATTTATAACTTAGTATGTACATTAGAAAACAAAATTTAGAATGTTAGCAAATGAACTATAAAATTGTAACTTAGTATGTTAGAAAATGATAGAAAACCATAACTTAGAATGTTAGCAAATTTTAGAAAATATTTAAACAAAACATTAGAAACCGTAGT
>MU226779.1:3004536-3047964 GCA_018584345.1 Thuja plicata | reverse complement strand
CTTATTTAATTCATTCAAAAATAGGAATATTAATTATTTAAGCTTTTTATTGCTTTTGATAATTAATTAGGACTATAGCCATTTTAATTAAATTAATAGGCTAGGGAAATGGGTTTAAAATGCAAGTTATGAGATAGATTAATTCCTTTATAATTAAATACTTTAGCCATTGTTTGAATTTGATAATATTTGATTGGTTGAAATTGAATTGAATTGTATGGCTGAAGTAGTTAATATAAATTAGTGATAAAAATCACCTAGGACATTAAATCTGATTTAATAATAAATTATGCCAAAGTAACATTGTCTTGACATAATAGGGGGTATGATCACACCTAGGGAAAATAGGGTCTATGGTTGGTACAGACCAAATCCAGATGGTTACACATGGCACTTTCAATCTTGTATTCTCCCAGGCCTTGATCTGTGAATGCTATTTTCTTTCCAAACTTAGGAGTCTTTTCTTCAAAAACTTTATCTTTTGATTTGGATTGTTCTGGATGATTTTCAGATGTTCCTTTAGTACTTTTTGGTGGGATAAGATTCTCCTTTTCAATAGGTCGGGAGAATTATTTTAGAGGACAATAATTAGACTGTCGTCCTTTCAATCTCTTGCAATACTAAAAGGGCTCAGGATCTTTGGGAATAGTGATTTCTCTGCCATGATGTGGGAACTTTAAGAATTGATGATATGTGGAAGGTACAACTTTAATTTCATGTATCCACGGTCATCGCAACATGATGTTATACAAAAGATCTAGATTAAGCACATGGCAAACTACTTCGATCAGGGTTGGGCCCACTTGTAAAGGGAGTGTAAACAAACATTTGTTCTCCTTTTATCTATCATCATAGGCCTTTATTGTGATTCTTTTAATTACATCAAGGAGGTCTTCAGAAAGATTGATATTTCTGATCATTTTCATTGTACACAAATTGAGGCTAGATCCCCCATCTAGAAGGACCTGTTTGATTTTAGTAGAGTGTATTTTGGCTTCAATATGAAGGGATTTATTGTGATGGAGTTATGAGCCTCAGAAGCCTTTGTCAGTGAATACCAAATGCTCTTGTGCTGCTAGATTTCTGATCATAGCTTGGAATTGGGATGCATTGATGTTTTCAGGGACAAGAGATTCATTAAGAGCATTTTTAAGGACTTCTTTGTGAATGGGGGATGTTCACAAAAGTTAAAGGATTGATATTTGTGCAGGAATTTTTCCCAACTAGGACAATAAATCATAATGTCAAGCAGGTCACGTAGTTGTTGATGGTGCAGGCGGTGGATTTGTAGAAGTTAATGGATTATTGGCAGCCTGGACAATAACCCTTGGTCTTCGGGTAGTAGCGTTGCAACTGGCACCCTTAAGTGTGAGGGTGTTCACATGATTTATAGATTCTTCAATGCATCTACAAAGAGCATCTAAACCAAAGATATCATTTTCTTCTAAACTTCCACACGTTTGATCATCGCCTGTGATGGTGTTTGTGGAGTAGTCATAAGAAATAACATTGGATGCATTATTTTGACTATGTTTAGGAAACGAATTGTAGACTTTTAGTTTTGAATTGGATGATGGTGGGTTTTGTCCCTTTACCTCATTTTTTCTATCATCTATGAGGTCTTGAACAAAATGTCTCAATTTCATGCACTTCTTGGTATCGTGTCCCTTGATGCGATGATAATCGTAGTATTCGTTATCTTTGTACCAAACAAGTTTAGGTTGATTTTCATCAAACAGCCAAGTGTTGGGATATACCATCATGCCTTGATCCACCAATTGTCAAAAGACCACATCCAATGGTTCTACGAGAGAAGTGAATTGTTGGTGTTGTCTATTATTATTGTTATTATTTTTGTCATTTTCATTGTTGTTGTTGTGAGGATATAAGTAGGACTGATTGTGAGGTTGTTGTTGAAATTGTTGTTGTGAAGAATTGTTCAGATTGTAATTGTTTTTGTTCTGATTGTTATTGCGATTGTTGTTTTGATTATTCTGATTAGATGCTTGGATAGTTTGGACATGTTTAGCATCTGTCACTCCATCATTGACAACTGATTTGTTCTTGGTCCAAAAATTTGGTTTGTCATTGTTAGCAAAAGGGGTATAATATTTAATGGCACCTTTTTGCAAAATTCCATCTTCAATGTTTTTCCCTTTTTTGACAAGAGCTTCTAAAGTGTCATGAGAAGCCATCTTTACTTGGAACAACATTTCAGATACCAGATTTCTAGTGAAGATATCGATAAATGATTATCATGTATTTCCAAGGCATGCGATTCACAATATGTCTCCATCATTGTAAGAAGCTCGCAAATTTTCCCCTGTTCTTTTGTTTGGTATTACATAGGTCACTTAATGACTCTTGATGTTCTATGTTGTAGGGATATTGACCAACAAATTTTTCTACGAGATTGGAAAATGTTCACATAGAACCATGAGGGAGTGCCATAAACCACTCACTCTAAAGTGGGGCCGCCAAGACTCCTAGTGAAGAGTCTCCTTAGGTAATTTTCATTGTAGATGATCTCTTGACATGTAATGTAGAATTCTTTAAGATGTTGGAGCGGGCATGATTCACCTTTGTATTTCTCAAACTTTGGGATCTCAAAATTTGGAGGAAACAGTTGCATTGTGATTGATTTGTCAAATGAGCAGGGACATATGTCTTCAAAAGATAAATCTTTCTTCTCTCCATTTTGCAGGTTTTGTACGATATTTTTTATCTCATTGAATTGTTGGGCCAAATCAGAGGCATTGTGAGACGTTAATTGTTAGAGTTGTCATATTATAGCTAATAATTAATTTATTTAATTATTAGTCTATTATACTCTACGCTTAAGTTAAACTTAGGTATCTTATTATTCTTTAGGGTTTTCACCTTTAGGGTTTCATGATTCCTTTTATAAGGATTCACCTCTTTATTTTTCATAAGGAGTTTTTCACATCTCATTGTAACATCTTGAAACATATTGTTAATATATTGTTTTCTTGTGCATATGATGTCTCCTCTAGCTTTTTGGCCTCCATAGTTTTTCCTATCTTCTGTACTTTGCTTCTTCCATGTGACAGGTTTGCATGTAGGTGTTCTTGGGAGAATAGGGTTTTTCCTATTCTAACATGGTATCAGAGCCATCTTGCTGCTTCTTGTTTTTGTTTTGTCAAAGTGTTTCAGAAGCTAGGGGTTTTCCTGGTCTTTCAGAAGTTTTTTGTGTGGATTTAGGGGGACCTTTATTTCTAGTCATTTTGGGCTCAAACAGACATTACCGTTGCGCTTAGAGCACCCAAAAACCCTAGAATCCATATAAAATTTGTCCATTTTGGACAACTTTCCTCCGAGGCAAAAAAAATTTGGTTTCCAGTGCCGTACGGGCACGAAAATCGAGAAAAAATTTAAATTTTTTTAAAAAAAATGTTTTTAAGTATTTAAAAATGCTGTCAGTGCAAATGGTTGGGCGTCACCATGGCCCAGCCCCCACCGATAGCACCTCCGGTGCCCACGACCCGCTCCACCCACCGCGCGGCCCTCGCCGCCCTGCACACCGCCGCCACTGGCGCCCGCCACCCTATGCCCCGCCGCCACAGGCCCCGCCGGCCTCCACACCGGTGCCCTCCGCCCACTCTGGCACCCTCAGCTCTACCCAGCTCGCAGCGCCACCCAGCGGGGGGTTAGCCCCGCGAGCTTCTTTCAGCCCAACGACGGTCATATGCATTGTATGCACCCTAAAATGGTCGCCTAGACTTTGGGCCCCATTTCTCAATTTATCAAATCTCTGAATCAATATTTTCAAATATCAACAATATCAATTATATTAATTTCCATGATCAAATCATAATCAATTCAATATTTCCTAAGGTTTGAGCCTTATTTAATTTAAAAGAGAAAAAATAAAAATAAAAATCTTATTTAATTAAGAGAACATGCTCTCTTTTAATTAATTAAAAATCTCTTTTAATTAAATAATAAAATCACTTTATCCTAAGCCTTTATTTAATTAAAAGGAATTTCTCCTCTTTTATTTAAATAAAAAATCCTCACTTTTCTTCTTATCCTATGTTGCACAAATAAAACATTATTCTTATTTTATAAAAAGGGAAAAAATATTTTTTGTCTTATGTGGTACACAAAAGTCAACTCCTATTTTCTTATTGGAGGATATTTGTGCACAACGATTAAGCTTCCATTTTTCTCCACCCTCGATTAAGACTTTTGCCTCTTAATCTCAATGGTCCATTTCATCTCATTTTCTTATAAAAGGAGAGCTCTCTCCTTCATTTTCACATCTTAGGTTTTGATGCTAATGTTATGCTGCAAGTTTTCTAGGTCACTTTGGTGCTTTTTGAAGATTTGGAGCATTTTTGGCTTTTGCATTTACATGTTATCATAGTTTCATTTCTTGCATTATCATGGCATTCTTAGCTTAGATTTTCTTTATGCTTTAGATTAATTCATCTAGCTTAACTAGGAGGCTTTGTAATACTTGTTCTTTCATTTTCATAGCTTAGCTTGCATATTCATCTTAATCTAGCTTGCATTGTATTTCATTCTTGATTCTTGAGGATATTGGCATTCTTTCCCTTGTCTTCATTGAATCTCCCATTGCATGGTTTACTAGCAAGGTTATAGGCTTAATANNNNTAGCTGAGAGCATTCTAAAAACCCTTGCACTCCATGCCTAGGGAGCTATGGATCAATTTTTGAGACCTCATTCTTGAGTGTTCTTGAATGTAAGGATTCATAGAAGTGTGACACAATTATAGCACACATGCATGACCAGCGGCTCAATTTTAGCCCCCTGCACGCGCCATGCACCCAGGGGCACATTTTTTTCAGCCCCAGGGGCTTTAAACCTATTTTGGGGCCTTTTTGACCCTCCCGCACTATTTTTGCTCTATCTTGAGCATACGGGGGTATTTTTACGACTTCCATATATTGTCAAAAAGCTCTTTTTGAGCACTTTCTGATGATAGAGGTTGGGGTTTTGGGTTTTTCCGTTTTGATAGTGTTTTTCTATCAAAGTCCAATGTCTATTTCTGCCTTCCAGGAGCCATATCTTTCTCATCCGGACTCTATTTTTGGCAAACCAGATATCGTCGGAAAGCTGGTTTAGTTAGATTTTTAGTTGTAGGGGTCTATTTCTAGATTCTACTCCAGGTTCTCTCTCCTTTGAGATTTTCTCTTTCACACTCTGGCGGATTACTTGGGTTCTACAGGTCCTAGGATCTCTTCTTCTATTTTTCTGGCTCACTCTTCTTTCTGACTTCTGAGCATTGTATGCTTCTCTTCTGTAGCATTTTATTTTCTGTAAACGCAGTGAGATAAAGTGTCTACTTTTGCATATCTGGTATTTTGAGCACCTTGTGTTTGTTTGTACTCGCACTTAGTTATAAAGTGCCATGGGGGGTTATGATGTTTTGTCATTTTGTGCTCATCCACCTTTGTCAAGTGAGCGTACCTTTCACAATATTAGCCCATGCTGTGTGTTGGTGATACCACCCTTTATCCTGTGCTTGTACTTCTGTTGCACTATTGGTGTTCCTAATTCTTCTTTCTGCAGATGTTTCTGGCATTGCATTTTAGTGTTCCTGTCACCCCTCTCCCTGTTTAGCATTATGGGGGGGGGGGTTCTCCTATTGGTTCTATTACTTCCCAGGTTCGATTGATCAGCTCTTCAGACTTTGTCTTCTCTACCTGGTCATGCACTTTTTCAGTGGGGGTTCCAGCAGTTACTTCTGACAGTGTTTACAGCTTCATGCTTCGGAGATGCTTCTTTCTCTTTCTTGTTCCTTTCTTTGGGACTTTCCCTAGATTGGAGGCTTGGTTTTCTTCATCTATTTTATTTCTTGTACTTGGGTACCTGATCAGGCCTAGTTGTCGGGACCCATAGTTCCTTTCATGCATTTTGTTTTCATGCATCCTTTAGTCCTTAGCTGTTTAGCTTCTCCCTAACTTACACTTAAGGGGGGTGTTAGAGTTGTCATATTATAGCTAATAATTAATTAATTTAATTATTAGTCTATTATACTCTACGCTTATGTTAAACTTAGGAATCTTATTATTCTTTAGGGTTTTCACCTTTAGGGTTTCGTGATTCCTTTTATAAGGATTCACCTCTTTGTTTTTCATAAGGATTTTTTCACATCTCATTATAACATCTTGAAACATATTGTTAATATTTTTTTTTCTTGTGCATATGATGTCTCCTCTAGCTTTTTGGCCTCCATAGTTTTTCTTGTCTTTTGTACATTGCTTCTTTCATGTGACAGGTTTGCATGCAGGTGTTCTTGGGAGAATAGGGTTTTTCCTATTCTAACATTAATTATGGCCCATGAGATTGTCCACCTCCCAATTGTGAGGCTGAGAAGCCTATTGAGGACATGTCAACTGTAGGAGGAGGTGTATAGTGATAAGATCAGGATGCTTATTGAGTAGATGTCTTCAAAGCTAATGATGGGAATGTGAATGATGATGATGAGACTGCTTGTGTAGACAGGGGAATGGAAGTGTGTCCAATATTGAAAATAGTAGCACCCGCATCAGTAGTAGCATTAGTTGTGGTATGAGTGTTATTGTGTGAAGTGATGTTGGGCAATTCACTAAGAATTTGTTTAATTTATTCCCCCGTTAATTGAAATGATGGGTGTGAAGTTTATGCGGGGAGTGATGTAGAGGGTTCAGTAGAAGTGGTCTTCCCTTTTTCTTGTGATGATGTTGCATTTGATGTTGAGGTCATGTTCGTAGTGGCTATAGCTTTAATGACATTGCTAACAAGAAGAGATTCATCAAAATCAGTGGGTATTGTGACACAATTCTTGATAAGGTTCATGAAAATCTCTCTGCCATTTTGACTAATGGCCTTTTCAACCATCTCTAGGTTATATGAATCACTGAGGAAATTCTTCACTTGGGTAGATCTTTCATCTTGATCGAATGATTCATTCTCATCAGGAGTGTTGGTTATGTATTTAGCATGTACTTCCTCTCCTTGGAAGAAGGGATAAGCAAAAGGATTCTCATCATCATGATTGGAATTCAAATGTGTTCGCCTCATGTTTTTAGCTTGGGATCGAGTAACTACCATGCAATGGTAACCTCAAAAGGATATAGGAAATATGGAAGATATAAGATGAAAGATGAAGAAAGATAGATGATTGATGAAGGAAGAATTTTAGAATTGATGATGATTTTAGGAGAAAATGGTTTAGACTTGACTGGATTGTTGATTGGATTTGATTAATTGATTGATTTGGATTGAATTGATTTGATTTGATTTGATTTGGATTTGGATTTGAATTGGATTTAAAGGTTTTTGGATGAAAACCTAGGTGAGACTAGACCTTGTGATGGTGTAAACACAATGGGTTGATTTTAGATAATGCATTCTCTAACTTGGTCATAGACTTGTGATCCCAAGCAAAATAAGGCAATACCAATAGATTTTATTCCTTAAGATGGATTGATCTTCTATAAGAAATATTGTGTTCACTAGGGATGAAGGTCTGAAACACGTTTGATTAATATCTTTCAATCTAATTATGATGAAGGAATGAAAGATTGGATTTTATTTGATTGATTAAGTCCAAGATTGATTGATTTTTCTCCAAGAAAGGAATGATGATTTTTTGATTAAGAAGAAGTGATGACTTTATTCGGAAATGAGGTTTATCTAATCATATTGTTCAAAATAGATGAAGGTATGATTTGTGTGATATTTGGACATGACTTGGGAAATTTCACAATTGTAGATGATAGCGTTGAATTTATCAAAGTATTTGATCTCTTATTGAATAGATTTGTTAGTGTGTTGATATTCTTTGGCTTTCCTATCAGCTTCTTTCTTTTCTCTATAAACACGGGGAACCAAAAACTTAACTTTCTTGTGTTTTCCAGAGTCAATCATATCCCGTGAAGAGAAATATCAATTTTGTCTGGTCAAACGAATGTTTTGTGACAAATGATTTTAGGTTCTCTTGAAAAACTGACGACCATTCTCAGACACAGACGAAAAACTGCGGAGATGATCATTCTAGGTCAGAGATGACAGTTCTCAGGCGTAAACACCAATGCCAAGTCAGAGATGACAGTTATCTGGCACAGACGCCAATTCCAAGTTAGAGATGACTTTTTGTGATCAGAGAAGTTTATGATGAAATTTTTATCAATTTGACTTCCAGTCTAATTTTTTGGTCAGTTTATTCGATGGAAAGAACTGATTTCAATCACTCAAACCAAAAATAATAATAGTCATATGTCTTGAAAACAATCCAACAAGGGACAAAGCAACCTTGAGGGATACAAGCAATTGTGAAAATTTAACTGATAGAATGTTTGTGTTTGTTTAAGTTTTCCATGTAATTTGACTTAGTCTGAAAATATTTTTCCGCAAGCGTAGGCACACACACGAGATCTAATCAGAATACGGTCATTACCAAGCATGAAATGGCTCTAGTCATGATGTCGTATTAGCCAACTCCAAATGCTCAAGGTGGCACAAATGTGTGAGTGATCTTTGGGAGTTTACTATCCTCCTTGCACAAACATTATCAGACTTTTGGGGGTGAACCTAGTAGGCTTCTAGTTTAACAGTTCTTAATCAAGGTCTCCATTCAAATATGTCCTTTGTGTCCACACAAGCGCGATTGAGGCATATAGACCCACAAAGAACCTTGGCATAAGCAGTCACATAAACGTGATTGAGACCTCGCGGCCCTACTTTGTGCTAGGCGTGAGCCGAGTATAAGCTCAAACAATATTCAACTTCTGAGGCTTTGGCCCCAAAGAGTAAATTTTATTAACATGAATTGGAGTGGTGGGCTTACACCTCATTCTCATGTGGGTCGTTCCTAAGAGATTTCACCCTCAACCGAAAGGCCCAACTAAAGTTTTAAGTAAATAGAATGGATTGGCAATGAGAGGGGTCTAGATTTCTGATTTTCTAAAGGGAAAAGAGCATACTCTCCTACCCAATGTCATTTTCTCCCAAACACACCAAAGAAGTTGTTCTTTCCCAATGTTACTTTCTAATTGAAATGTCAAATGAGTCTAGGTTTATGACTGTCTAATCAAAGGCAAGAGCATAATCCCCTATCACTTAACAAAACAATACAAGTGAACCCTCTTAAAAATGCCTACAAAATAATTAAAAATAGTCACAAAGTTTGTTCGTGTGTCCTAGGCAACCTGCAAGAACAATGTAAGTAGTTTCAAAAGGCAAGTCTTCATTATTGAGGTTCTGCAAAAACTCAGAGAATATCAGTAACCCAAAAATCTATTGCAAAGTGAAAAAGAACTATCATAGAGCGCAGACAACAGTTTAGCTATATGCGCAAACAATAATATGCGCAAATGACGGTTTGTGATCGCAGATGACTATATGAAATCACAAATGACTGTCAGAGAAAATGCATAGACAATAATTTATTAAAAAGTTGAACTAATTATACCTAACAACATAGTTTTTAAGGAGCACAGATGACATAATACTAGCATAGACGATAGTCAACCTGCGTAGACGACCAAACATAAAACAAAATCAACTAACTATGGTTAAATAGTGATATTTAAAAAAAAAAAAAGGCAGCATTTAACTCTATAAAAATAAGGTACTATCAGAAACCTGAGAGTTCAAAAACCAAAATATGTTGAAAACACACTTAAAAACCCCAATGTTAGTTTAGCAAAGCGAAGATGATAGTCTCCTAGCGGAGATGACAATCTGCATAGACAACCATTTAGCGAAGACGGCTCTGCATGAAATTTTCTAGAATGTTGCAGAATATGTGAAAATCATTTCAAATTTAGGGACCTGGCTCCCACTGGGCTTGCCAAAATGCATGTGATGAAAACCTACCTATTGGGAGTAAGCTCAGACATGAAAATGTTAGAGATAAAGAGCATATAAACTACATTAACATATCAAAAAATATACTCCTAAACAAAGCTTTCCAACGCAACCTCCGATGAGCCAAACAAGGGCACCCAAACCTTGTTGATTTTCTCTTAGAGAGGGTTGTGGGTGTGCTCTCCCAACACAATGTATATAATCCCACTATGATTAATCGAGTGATTTGAATGATGAAATGCAAGTTAAGTACAAGCTAAATGAAATGGAGTTGAATAACTCAAGAGCTAGATATGGAGAACTAGTCTCAAGCATTCAATGAGTGTAGATGAAAACTCAATAATAAAGATCTAGTATTGAATGCAAGATCATAAGCTATGAATGAACTACAACTACCATGATTCAATGCAAATAACTACCAAGAAATGGTTAGTACAAAGAACTCTAAATGCAACACAATATCTCTAAGCATAAACTAGCATGTTAACAATGCATAAACAATAATGGGCGAATTACTCTTGCCAAGGCTCCTATTTATATGATTTTGGAGGGCTTGGGTGAGGTGGAGCACATGTGGCATCCACATAGGTGCCACATTAGGGACACATAATCCATGCAAGAGGTCAAGTTTGCTCACACATGTGTGAGCAACTTGTTATGTGATGAGTTAATGTGTACTTGAAGTACACATGTAAGAGATCTTGTCATAGATGTGTAAGAGGTGTAAGAGTTTTTGTCCAATCAAACACTTTTGGAAAGTGTAAAAAAATGTCATCAGGGTTGTAAGAAACCTTGGCACCAAATTAGTAACATTTGAAAAGTCAAATTTTGGAAATTTGCTCACCCATGTGTGAGCAAATAATTAGGACTAATAGGTGTAGGAATCCTAAAAATTAGCCTAATTAACCTTAGTTAATTAGTGAGTAGGATTATTTGGTGAGAGTGATGGAAGGTAGGGTATGATCTAGGTTTAGATTTAAATTAATCCAAATTAGATTTAAATTAATTATGGTTTAGAAGAATTTAGCCATGTGAGGGAATAAATAAATTAACATTTATTTAAAAGGGGATTTTAATGTGGTAAGGTATTAAATTAAATACAATACACTTAGGAGATAAGTATTCAAATTAAATTTAAATACTTTAGGATAGTAAACTTAATTTAATTAAATAAGTGGAAGAGAATAACAAATATAATTAATTATAATGTTGTGAAGGATGATTTTAGGTGTCTACACTAAGCTCATCAGAAAGAGGTGTTGAGGTTACGGGTTCATTATCAAGTTTGGTTTGTTGACATTCAAGCTTCAGAAATTTATATTATCTAATATAAGTTGGTGTAAAATCTAAGGTTCCCCAATCATCTTCCAAAAGGAAACTTGAAGGAGAAGGATCATCTTAGTTTCTTGATCTTTTGTTTCTTCACCAGATACGAGTTTAGTGTTGAAAACAATTATTCAATTATGTATTGTCATTGATGTTACACATGTATATACACTTATGTAGTGATGTTACATAAATGTCTACATCCAGACCGAGCACAGTTGGTGAATGGAAATATTTTTTTAGTGTTGACCAAGATCAGTCGGGTTTTGAAGATGTTCAGTGTTGACCGAGTCACTCGGGCATTTCAGTCATGGTCGGGCATCAAAGAAACTCAGTATTAACCGAGTTGATTATTCCATGTTAGCCGACTAATAGTGGTTTACATTCTTTAATTAATTAGTTATATGAGGCTGACTGAATTGTGATTTAATGCTTATTTAGAATTATATTCAAGCTGACTTGGCAGGGCTTATCATATATATGAAAGGTCAAGTTTGGATTGAAAGAGAATGTGTGTGAAAAAGTTGAAGACAAGCAAAAGTGTGAAATTTTGTGATATGAAGAGTGAAGGTGAAATCATATGGGATTCTGATTGAGTACAGAACACTTGGAGCTGCAATAGGATATTTGATCAACAAGGATCTAGTTATAATCAGGACAAAAATTTGAATCAACAAAGACAGTTGCTCACACATACAGGTCAATTCATTGTTACTTTCTAACAATTGTAGCAATGATCTCAAATCTCTTAACAGAGTAGACCTAACAGTCTTTTTGTAAATCCTCTCACAAGGTAGCATTTCTATGTTGAAGTGTTGAAGATCTCTAACAAGGCCACTCCTCACAGGGTGATTTAAATCCTCTAACAGGGTCACACCTAACAATGTGTTTTTGTAACCTTTAATAGGGTTGGTTCCTAATAGGGCTCACTTCAGAAGAGTGAAAAATAGTAACTAGTTACATTGGTGGTTTTTCCCATATTGGGTTTCCATGTTAAATCTTGGTGTCACCTGTGTATATGTTATTTGTTTCATGCTTTATGTTTTTGCACTTAATCAACAAAGTATAATTGCATTAGATATTATAAAGATTGCTTTGACACCCGAGTTACATAAGAATATCTTAATTGACCGAGTAACAATGTTATATTGTTTAAGACATCTAAGGGACAAGGGATTTGTTTTGAAGTAACTAATTCACCCCTCCCCTCTCAGTTACTTATCTCATTTCCAACAATAGGTATCAGAGCTTCAAGTGCTTCCAGAGAAGGTTTCAAGGCCTAAGCTAAAGATCAGAGATGTCTTACAGAAGGGATATCCCAAAGCTAAACAAAGACAACTTCCTTGCGTGGCCAGAGCTGATGAAGCTACAACTATCTACTATTGGAGATGCTGGTTTGTAATTTTTGGAGAGAAAATATGTGGAACCAACAACAACTATGACTGTGGAATAGATGATGGAATGGAAGATTCATAACATAATGATGATTGATATAGCTTCTTCACTCAGCTACTCAGAATTTGATGAATTAAAGGACTTCCCTACAACCTATGATATGTGGAAGAAATTATAGGACATTCATGGAGGAGATGCAAATGTAAAGAGAGCCAAAGCAGAAAGTCTCAGAGGACAATTTGATTAGATGAAAATGAAAGAAGGAGAAGATGTTACAAGATATAGTGAAACAATCAAGAAGATTGTGAGTGCGATCAGAGCTATATGAGGAATAATTGAAGATACAACAGTGGTCAATAAGGTATTAAGAACTTTAATTCCTATCTATGCTATTAGAGTTTCAACTATTCAAGAGATGAGGTGCAATAAGGATATAACTCTGGATACATTAGTTGGAAGGCTTACAAATTTTGAGCTGGACAACTTTGACAATTATTCTCCTAGCTCTAGCAATTTTGAGTCTGCATTCAAAGCTAAATTAAACCTTGGCAAAAAGGATAAATACTCAAAAGGGAAGCAGATTGAAAGTGATAGTGATGATGAATCTGATGATGAAGATCTAGATATCATTGAAGCATTACTTGCAAGGAGAGCTGCCAAAGGAAAATACAAAGGAAGAATGCCATTGATTTTGTTTTCATGCAATGAGGTTGGTCACATTGCTGCCAAGTGTCTAAACAAAGAAGACAAAGATGAGAAAAAGTTCAACAAGTACAAAGGCAAGAAATATTTCAAGAACTACAAGAGCTACAAGGACAAAGGTAATAAGTCTTGTTATATTGCTAAAGATTTTGATAGTGATGAAGATGAAGATTAAGATGAAATGGTTTATATTTCTATTAAGGATGAGTCAAATGAAGAAGATGAAAAGACAACACTTTTCTCACATATCAATAAAAATGACACATGGATAATTGATAGTGGCTGTTCTCATCACATGATTGGTGATAAGAAAAAAATTGAACATCTTGAGCACTATGATGGTGGGAGTGTTAGTTTTGGGAATGATGAACCCTGTTATGTGAAAGGAAAAGGTTGCATTACTCTGACAGAAGGAATCAAATGTGATAATGCTTATTGGGTTGAAGGACTAAGGAGAAATCTACTCAGTATAGCACAGTTGAACAACATTGGCTTCAAGGTAGAATTAATGAATGGTAAGGAAATTGTAGAGCGACTAGTAAATTAATCAATAAATTATTGCAACTAGCTAGAAACCTCCTGGGGAGGAATTATATAGAGGGGGGGAGCGGGGGGAATAATCTAAAAGAGGGGGGCTGGGGGGCACCTGCTAGATTACGCTAGAATAATATAGAGTAACCCCTTTAGAATAGTAGGGGGCTAGCCCTTTATTAATCAGGAAATTTGAGGAACCTGCTAGAATATGGATCAACTCACTAGTATAAGAATTTGAGAAACCTGCTATAATAAGGGCTAGAATCGCACTAGAATAGGCTAGAATTGAGTATCAAGCCCCTACTATTCTCTCGCTTGATAACCAACAGCCTACAATGGAAGGCTTGGAACTACCTGGCAACTATTCAAACCTGGAACCATAGAATTTTAGGGCAACGACATGTACCGACTATCGATAATCAGCCTGCTAGCCCTTTAGAATAGTAGGCCATAGCCATAGAATTTTAGGGGGAGGGGCCCTCCCACTTGCCACCTGGGCCCCACCCCCACTTCATTCAATGAATTTAGCCTGTGGATAAAGATTATCCATGTTATCCACTCATCTGAATGAAGTGAAGGTGAGCGTTAGCATGATTAATGATATCGGCCCTGAAGAGTGGGCCTTATGAAAGCCGCAACCTTGGTTGTCCCTCAAATTCTATGGGTAGATTAGTTTCCCATAGAATTTGAGTTGAATCCATTGGTAAGTCGAAAGCAGAGGGGGGTGCTGATGCCCAAAGCAGTAAACCAGATACCTACTATAGGCCAAGTGGCTAAGGAGAACTATAGTTCCCACGAGAACGGGAGCGTACTATTATAAAGGGAAACTAGCGTATTCATGGAAGATAAAACAACCAAAATAACCATGAGCAGCGTAAGTATATATGGTTTATTCCTGACCCACCATAGAATAGTAGAGTGTAACCTACATTAGCAAACTCCACCACGAGCGGTAGTTTCCCTGATCACACTCGAAGTTACCAAGGAACCATGCATAGCACCTCAAAAAATAGAGAGCCTTTCTTGGTACACCTAACATGTGAAATGGATGCATAAGAATAGCTCAGCCTAGAATGTGATCATGGAATTGAAAGTACCCAAGATTCCTAGAGGCCATCAGACAAGCTTCCTTGACCGATGGGGTAGATCAAGAAAATAGCAGTAGCAGCTGCAACAAGAGCTTAGTATGCAACAACAATCCAAGGACGCATACCTAGACAGAAGCTAAGCTCCCACTCACGAACCATATAGCAAGCTACACCTCTTATCTTGCCTGTAGGGCAGAAGTGTAGAACGATTAGCTCATAGGGACCACCATTATATAGCCATTCATCAATAGAAGCTTCTTCCTAGATGGGGTAGAAATGTAGACCAATAGCTGAAGGAAATAAAGAGAATAACTATTATATTATGTACTAAATTGATTAGTTTGTGTAAACCTCTCTATCCCATAAACTTCCACAGGGAAGAACCAATGTATTCTGATATAGCGGTAAACTAGAGTTCATACTTTTATATACGACAATATGATCGCTGATAGGAACTATAGTTTTGGAAAGAATACTGGTGGAACTTCTGTGGCATCAGCCTACGGAGAACGATGCTGCTACTTGCTGACAACTATAGTTGATGTGTCGTCATTAGAAAATTGAGAAGAGAGCCGACCTGACCCTATTAAAGTAGAGGGGGGGCAGGGCTCAAGAATAAATTGTAGCCTGACAGGGAACCCTATGATTCCCACCCACCCTGCATTGGCAATAGGAGGCTTTCATTAGCAGGATGATTAATGGCAGTGGGAGGGAATATTATTGAGCATGCGCATCAAAAAATGAAATATTATGGAGTGTATCAATAATAGTTCATGGATGATAAAATCTCCTCCCCTAGAAGAGGACTAGAATAGAAAACTCCCTGTCCAACCGATGCTAAGAACTGATCCCATCCTACCCCTAGGTCATAGTAGGAGTACTAATCAGATATGCCACTATGATCATATCTTAGATCGATCTAAGGCTGACCAACCTTCTCTATCTATAGAGCGATGGGGCCGAACCCTGATCTATTGGACTCATAGGTCAGGTCATCCATGCACTGACTCGACTCAGTAGGTATGGGAACTCATGGCTGGATGTTTACTGATTGATGTTGGTGGGAGAGGTTCAGGATTCAAGTGATTGATGGGTTGGTTCGGACCCCTATTTTTTGTATGCAGAATGACAATCATACTTCTCTGGTTCAGAGGAACTGGCTGATATACTATGACACTAAAGAGTATGCGTTCATGAATGATGCAAAATTGGACCTAACTCTTATTGCCCCTATGATTCCCACCCACCCTTATATACAATTACTTCCTCCCACCCATTCGATATAGAGAAGAAAGGTCCTCCAACAATTTGATACCTCCTAATTTTTGTTTATTAATAAGCCTGCTAGCCCCCCTCCAATTATAGTTGCTAGCCCTCCCCCCATAGCCTCCTCCCACCCACCCCGGTAGATGCCTAAGACCTAGCCCATAGAATTTTAGGGCCACCCACCCCTGCATTTTCCCTATTATTAGATTATTAATGTTAAGTATAGAATCGCCTATAGAATGGTAGGGCACCTGCCCCGCTACCTTCATGGCCTAAAATTCTATAGGGAGGTAGCGGGCTAACCTTACCTTCATTACCATTCAGGTAAGGGCCCTTCCATAGAATTGTAGGGCTACCTATAGAATTGTAGGGAAACCAAATGGGCGGGTGTGATTTGATACTAGTGATAGGTGTTGCTAGACATACTATTAGGTATTATATTCTATAATACAATGCCTATGCCTTAGCTACTGGTGCTTCTGGTTATGGCTATTGGATATGCTACTTTAGGCTATGGTTTTCTATCTAATAGGCTCTACGGTGATGCTTCCCCTTATAATAGTAGGGTTTCTTAACTAATTGACTCTACCTATGATGTTGTTGGTGCTTATGCCAACTATGGCTATGGATCTGTATCTGTTACTTTAGGTACCTATGCTACCAAAGCTAACCAATGCTATGTAATGAATTGGATCAACCACTAGATTGACTGTGGGATAAGCTGCATCTTGAGCTGCTCTTGGTGCTTACTCTCTTGCTTATACTGGTAGTGCTCATGTATAAGCTACTACTGGTGGGTAAGAAGTATCTGGGTTTGCTTATGCCTAAACTAATTTTTCCTATGGTGCTTATGGTGCTCTAGCTACCTTTGCTACTGGTTAAAGGTAAACTATAGAATATGCTACTGGATCTGCTTATAGTTCTATATTTGTATCTTCACCTAGATCTTGTCATCGAACTGCTTGCGCATCTTGTTTTGGACCTGGAACTGCCCCTAAAATTATATGGGCGCTGCCCCCTAAAATTCTATGGCCTCTTTAGAATAGTAGGTTTGTTCCTGGACTTGCGTATTAATCTTCTATTGGTACCTTTGTCTTTTTTGACTCTGCGTATGGCATTTCTATTTCTTACCATGCTATAGTGACCTCTTCTCTTGCTACTGATACTACTGGATAAGATACTAGCACTGGATATGGAACATAATAACTAAACTATGCCCTTATTTGGAGATGGGCTAGTAATGGTGCTTAAACAATTGGTGCTTCTATAGGTGGTTCTTCAATAGGTTATCCCTTACCTTTAGTTCCTTCAGGTAAGTTTATTCCTTACCTTTAGTTCCTTCAGGTAAGTCTATGGATTTGAATCATGATCTGGTTAAGATGCTAGCTATGCTACTGGGATTGGATCTTCTACTTAGTATAGGACTAGAACCGTAGCTACTGGCTATGATGGGTATGTCTCTGGATATGGATCATCGACATCAATGACTAGTTCATATACAAATGCTTCAATAGATGCTTATGGCTTAGATGCTTACCCTACTTTTGTCTTTGCTACGTGTGCTTCAACAGACAAATGCTACTGAAAGCTACGAATTTGGACTTTGAACATTAATATAGAAGGGGGACCCCTACTATTTTAAGGGTAAGGGTTGTGGATATGCTTCCTTAGTTACTGGTGCTACTCCTTCCTTTGTAGCTCTAGCTAACTATGCCTTAGCCTCTGCTGGTGCCTATACCTTTGCCTATGTTACCAATACTGGTGGTGTACGCTACTGATCCTATTGGTGCTACTTATGCTATTGATGCTGGTGCTATAAATGGATCTACTATTGCAGGATATGGCTTTGGATCTATATCTACTACCTTTGCTTATTATGCTACTGGTTCAAGGTAAACAACCAGATAAACTATGACTTATTCGACTGACTGGAGCCCCTACTATTATAAAGGGAACCCGGATCAACCTTTGCCTCTGACACCCTTGCTTATGGTAGTAGTAACCAAGGGCTAGCTGACTCAAGTGCTTACTTTGGCAAGCCCACTCCCTCCATGTACATTGACTTTCTTTCCACGCACTCTGGCCTTCCCTAAAGTGGGAGGCATGGGGCATTCCATGCACTCTGGCCTTCCCTATTGTAAAGGCATTCCAAGTATTTATGTCTGTCCCAAGCCTTTTCAACTTGCTCCAACACCGTATTTTGAACAGCTTTCCATTTCCCCTTCACAAGCCACCCAAAAGGGTGTGATATTTGAGAAACCCCGTATTTTAAATTTCCATTTTCCCTTCTACTGACTCAAGAACAAATTAGGCCAGCGTATAATGGCCAGCATCTCATTTTTAGTCACCCCGATAATGTCCTGCTACACTTGTCTCCTGTCTACTGGTTCTATAGCCATCTCACCAGCTTTCATTGACTTGATTTATTTATTGGTTCTTCTAGCCATTCTTGATACCGGATCTTCCAGTCATTCCTTATATATGTAATAACATATTTTTTGGCCCCCAAAAATGAGATAACTTCACTATAGCTGGCCCTTAGATATAGTAGGGCTTTCCCCCTAGTTGATTTGATTTTGGGGCCTTTCTTTCATTTGTAAGGCACTTATTAAATGCGCTAGGGACTTGATCCATCAAAAGGCAGGTGCATGCATAAAGGCAGGCCCTCTTCATTCCCATCAATCCTTCAATCACTCTTTCCTCTGAGCGATAGCGAAACCTATCCCAATAGCGAGGAGGGCAGGCAATCACTCTTCCCTCTGAGTAGTAGCGACACCTCTACTTCTATCCTTTCCATCAAATGGTATAGGGAGGTTTGAAAACCCATCCATCAATGGGTCCTATACACCTAGCCACTTTTCTCACCATCCATGTACTACCGACTTTGTTCACCGTTCCGGCACTGTTCCGGTAGCCTGCCAGTTTTCCCCAAATGTGTGTGTCTAGGGTCTACTCTCAAATTAGGTAGGTCTTGGAGGGAATTAACCACTCACTTTTTAGGGGCAGGGCTATTGGAATTAGAAAGCGACCTTTCCTATATTCGTCCCCCAATCCTTTCTTAATCAATCGATATTACGTTAATAAAGGAAGGATCGGTAGAACATGCCTTTTGCCTTTTAGGATAGGGAGAGAGACTTTGGGGCCTGCACTCCATAAGGGCCTTTAGGTATTCCATAAGGTAGGCCATCAAGCAGGGAAAGCCAGGCCTTTAGGTCAGGTAGGCACTGCGGCAGGACCACTTCCTTCCTTCAATGCTTACACTACCCCTCCCTTCTTGCCCTATCATTCTCGCAGGAGAGGGGGCACTCACTAATGCCACACCAAAGGAATCAGTGAAGTAAGGAGTCTATATGGGTTTGGGAAATAAATAGAGTATAATCCCTCCCCACCCAGTAGTTGGGATGAGGCGGAGAAAGTAGAGAGACATAGTAAATGAAGACGCTTACTGTGCTTCTATGCATGCACTTCCATTGTAGTGAATAGAGAAGTGAATCATACCTACCATCCATCCACACTAAGTTCTCTCCTCTCTTTTTTCCCTCTAGTCACACGGTTGTGCATGCATAAGGAAGGGAGGAAAGAAAAGAAGAAGGACCTGTGCCTAAAAAGCAGAGCTAGAAGGAGCGAGCGCCCCCCTTTCTTCCCCTCCCTCAAAGCCTGAGCGGAGCTCTGCTTGGTCCCTTCTAGCCTAGCCAGCCTAGGATCAGGACCTAGCAATCAAGACCAGGATGGGATCTTACCTACCTGAGTGAGTGAGATATTCATAGATATGGAGGGTTTACTTAGCGGAGGTCCCATTTCTTATTGATGATATATACGATCCAAGATATGAGTTGAGTTATTTAGGGACAGTATGTGACAATACCAGGCCAACATTACAATTTCATTCTCTCTAATATAAGGTGCCATCCCCCTCCTATTTATTACCACCTTTGATTACCACTAAAAATGCAGTTGATCAAATCTTCTATTTATTATGGGGGTGGTCCTTTCCTTTGGCTATTCACGCATGCATTGTCGTATGCTTGACAAGCAAGCCTCGGTTATCGGTGCCAGCCATAGGTAGGAGTACTTTATGGATGGCAGGATTAGTCACCCAGCTTTGGGGATGGGTTAAGTCCCTCCAACCAAAAAATAAGAAGGCCTCACCTCTCACCCTGATCCCTCCCTATAGATAGATGCAAAATAGCAGCCCCTAGGTGGTTCACGTCCAGTCGTTGATGAATTATATCATGTCACTTGCGCGCGTAGGCAGTCGCCTGTCACCGACCCATGCCAAACCTGCTTGGTACCGGTCACATGCACATGAATAAATGACCTTACAAGGGGCCATCCCTAGCTCTTGCTACGTATAATTAGCCTTGTAGCGGAAAAATGATGGATAGCAAGCGGGGAAACGAAGTGAGGTAATGAAATCTTATATGAATCGACAGACGAATGAACCCAGGACTTGAAATGGGAAAGTCTTGACCTTTCATTTCCTTCCTTCAACTGATAGAGAGTAAACAATGTCTGTTCTACCAAGGAATTCTCATAATATCGTAAGGGAGGGAGGTTGTTGAGTTCTCATCCTTCTGTATGCTATAGTCATTACTGAACTCTAAAATGACAGGTGCCTAGGAAATGAATTTGGGTGCATTTTGTTCACTCCCGATGACCCCCTTAGATATAGTAGGGCGCGCATAAGTACTTTGTGTTTGCTCCAACAAAAAAATCTCCCTCGACTGTCCCCTTATTCTAAAGTTTTGTCCCTTATTACCTTCCCTTTGTTTCGCCCATAGAATTGTAGGGCAGTCCATCTCTCTCCTGAGTGAGAAAGCTTTCTTAGTCCTGGTAAGTCCTGACCGACTTCAGCTCAGCTCATCAGTGTAAGGATAATACAGTAGGCCACCAAAGGCTAGCCTATAAGATCTTGTGGGTTGTCACTTTACCCCCATAATGACCACCCACAACTCCATGATGGCATTCCCACAATATATCAGGTTGTACATGATCCATATTACAATGTCAGAGTTTCCCATCACTCCCTAGATTATACAATGAACAGGATATGAATTGAGCCCTACTATTCTAAGGGGCAGCTTTTACAACTAAGTGTCACTTATGTGCATAATAATCTGTAGGGGTTGCACCTATGGTTAATAATAATGCAATCTCGTAAAGTTAATCATGGATATCCTCTACCCAAAATGAATCAGCATCTGGTAGTTGATTATAGACTGCACCATTGAATTCACCCGAGTGAATCCTAGATAAATGGCATAGCTTGGGGTCGACTTTTGAAAGAAATGGTAGATGGGTGATTTGCACGTGTCAATATTTTCAAGGTCAATCAGCTTTCTAAAACATCCTTATTTCCCATTTCATTCCTTACCATCTAGGAATTAAAGAGATCAAAATCGTGTTAGTAGGGAGAGAAAAACCTGAGTGACCTAAATCCCTCGAGCCCTATCAATTCTAGGGAGGGGATGGAGTTTCTGCCCCAGTGGGTAGTCAAATTCCCTACCAAACATCTCTCGCATTTACTATCTATTGGCATGAGAGAATTATTTTGAAAGAATCTCACTTTGCCAGGACCAAAAGCTTGATCCGGCTTTCCAAAGCCCTATCCTCTATAGTGGTTGGGGAACCAAGTCGATGAAGAATTGTGTGATGGTGCGTAATGGCCTTAAGGCAGTGCCTAAAATTCTATGGGGCCCACCTCTAGAGTGGGTAGTAAATTGGAAAAGGGGTTTATGACAGTAGTTATGCTTTTTCCTTAGAAAATAGGTAGTTGAATCTTAGGAAACAGATCTATAAGATGAGCCTCCCACTTACTCAACCTCCCTCCGCGGGCAGTGTTGGCTCAAAAAAGCACCTCTTACTTACTTAGTTGTAACCTATTAGTCTAGAAGTATGGATAAGATGGATCAACATAATCTGTAGAAAAAAGAGGCACTTAAACAGTTTAGAGATGTTCTTTTGCTAATACTATCTCCATATCTAGATTATGCATGATAGGGCCACCCCGCATAGCACCGCACCCTTAGAATAGTAAGGTCCACCTCTATCAGCCCTACTATTCATAATAGGTAGGTCAGCTTAACAGTAGGGGGCCCCTACTCTATGGGGCCTATGGGTATTACTATGGAAAATGAAAAGAAAGTTGCTAGGAAAGCAGATAAGATTTCATTGAATGAAACGTGTTGCTCATCACTGAATGGGAAAAAGCAGTAGGGCCCTCTCTATATATTGGCTGGCAAAAAGTGTTAACTCCTGAATATGCATGAAAAGTAGGAACATCTAGAGAACTAGGTGGTGGTCTGAGATGGGATGGGCCCCATAGAATTTGAGGCAACACTGCGGATGCCTTTACCTTTACCAACCCTTACATGTCTGTAGGGGGAGGGGGAGGGGAGGTGATTCCAAAGTCACTACAAGCTATAGCTTCGCCTTTGCTGCGGGATATGGATAAACCAAGAACTGACTCTGCATGCACCAATCTATTAAAGGGTGGGTAAATAGCTTCTCTTGACCTGGAATTGTATTCAAAACAACGGGATCTGCTCTTGTATCTACGCCAGTTGCTCCTTCTCTTGCATACATGGGTATCAATCTCCATCCAAAATAGATAGAAATAATGCTGGCTATAATACCATTGGTTTAACCACATCTGAAACTACTTGTACCTATACTTCATGCACTGCTGTTAGACCTTTATTATGAAGTTGGCATCACTGTGCATGCACACACTAATCTAGCCAAGAGCCCATATCAATCATAAAGAGAAAGAGGAGATAGGCGGTCGGCGGTCCCAACTGTACATTCAGATCGCAACCCAATTGGTGGAGCATATGTACCATCAGTCAGCCATTCATACTTTATCATCCAGCCCCTACAGCGGCCCTGGAAAATAGTCTATTCAATCCCTACCATTTATATAGGTGATTATGAATTAATTCAAGGGAGACATCAACACAATTCATGTCCAGTCGTCCGGTCAAGAGCTTATTATATTAAGCCGCATATGGTTGAGCAGGTGGTCAAGGCCCAACGGGTTAGAGAGATGCCCACATGCGAGGGTAACTACTGAATAAGCTACCTGCTGGGTCATCAATTTGAATTGGTTCATCATTTTGATGGTCAATTGTGATATGGAACCATAATTGCGAAAGGATGCTAGCACTAGCACTACTGGCATGGATGCTGGGGAAACAACCGAAGCGGAAGGGCTAGGTGGTGAATAAACTGAAACAGACCCCTACTATTATATCGATTGGATCAATAGAATATTCATCTACCTTCATCCTTGTTACCCTTGCTCCTGCTCTTACCTTTGTCTCTGTTGCCTCTACTTCTTATGCTGGTGATTCGGTGCTTCTTTTGCTAATGCTATCTCTGTATCTGGATTCTGCATGAAAATCTAGATAATATATTTTAGGGGCCATCTCAAGATCCATCTCTCTCCAAACCTTTTGTGTGCTTATTAACACTATGAGATGAGAGACTCTTTGTTTCCATATAGTGTGTGCAGCAGATCCTGCTTTTGTTACCCAAGCCTATGTGTTGGGGCCTTGCTAGGATCATCCAGGTGTGATGCTTACCGTACTGGTTATTTGTAAATTAGGTTGACCCCATGCTTGTTAACTCAGTTAGCATCTTAGTGACCATACCTAAGGTGCCAACCAGATTCACTAATCTAGGGTCTACTTGTAAAGCACATGTACGTACCAGAGTGGATTTTCTCGGAGCAATGAACTAGCTAAGGGAAACTTTCCACTTAATGATACAAGTAGTACTTACATAGCTCATTAGGTTGTATATGCTATGGGTAAGTCATGACCTTTCCATTTCACATGCTTGTATCAATGCCTTTAGAATAGTAGGAACTCGCTTTGCACTATATGTTTGGTGTTAACCTACCACATGCTTAGCATCCCCGCTTTAGTTGTAGTAGCCATCGATAGTCTTCGTAGTTATAGTACCACAATCGTACTGCGCTTTCTTTTCTTCATTTCAGGCTTAAGAAGACATGACTAATGAGTTGCCACCACGTTACTTGTCACTTTGTTTTAGGTTAGGCTCTTTAGAATTAGATTATTCTAAGGGGCCCTACGGGCGCAGGCGTACATTAATTAATGGCAGTGGGAATTGGCATCATACGCCTGCTATCTCGAAGTGCTATAATAGGTGCTAGAAGGCTCGAGGCTTATTCTAGCATATTCTAGTGCTCACCCCTACCCGTGCAAGCGAATAGTAGGGGCCCTACCCCCTTCGCGAATAGGCATTTGTAGGGGTGAAGATTCTATACGTAACATGCCCTAGCTAGAGGTTGGAAACTAGAGGTAAGGGGGTGGTTCGTAGGTGAATAATTTGTTGACTACCCGCCCATAGCCTCGGCAAATGGTTTATGGTAGGGCCATATAATTATTCTATATAAGATATTATTTTTCATAACTGGCTATTCAACTAAACAACTATAATGGTTGTTCATCGAGAACTGGCTTAGTGATAGGAGAGTAGGGCTTCACTCAATTTTTTCAACATGAAGGCATTCCCAAGCTGGAACAAGATACTAATATTTGTCGAATCCCATGTTACGTATAGAATATGCCTTTATCCCTTATAAATTATAGGATAGCCCAGACCCCTCGCCAACAATAGAATAGAGGGCCACCTTGCTTCCCCAACCTCTGTACGTAGGGCATAACTACAATTTTTTTATTTTTTTTATTTTTTTTTTTGGGGGGGGGTATGGGGTCCCTACAATTCTATGGCCTGAATCCTATAGTTTCCCACAATTAACAACTTCAACTATATGGGGGGGGGGGGGGGGGGNGGAGGGGGGGTTATGGGGGGGGCCACATCGTTTATCCTCCCACCCACCCTGCATAGGGGGGCATAGTTATTAAGAATTCTAGTCGGTAGACCTAGTTTAAGAACCAATTGCTTAACCACTAACTAGTAGCTAATCTAGTCAATTAAGCCCCACCACCAGGAGCAGAGGTAAAGGTAGAAGAGACCAGAGAAACCATTATAGAATGATACCATCCTGAACCCTTAGTGTGGCCCTTTTTCATATTATTCGATCAAGGGCCCTGCTCAAAACCACCCCATAGGAATGGTAGCTTATTAGAAACCTGAAATGGTAGCTGATTAGAATATTCAGTTGATTCAAAAGCATCCTACTAAGGCTGTAGTTTCTTTACCACCAGTAGTAACAGATCCAAATCCAGTTCGTTACCCCCTACCCCCTACTATTGAAAGGGGAAGGGGCTTAGAATCACCAATTTCAGTAGCATCAGCGACCGAGGCCCCTACTATTCTATGGGGGTTCGGAAACTTCCATGGCTTGGACCAAGTACTTATATATCTATATATGGATACGGCTTCTCGCATATCTAGTTCCATGTCCATAGGCATCAGAAGAGCAAACAGAAGTTTCTTAATAACCGATTGCCTACTATTATTGTTCCAGTAGTTTCATCAGTTGAACTAGAGATAGCTGACTGAGTCGATCTAGCAGTTTAACCACCGGGGGATGACATAGGAACATTATCTAATGCCAGCTATCAAAATGGAAGGAATGTGCACTCTAGAATTCTAACTGGAGAAAGTGATTTATTAGAAGTAGGGGGGTTATACTGTTGATAGCTATTGCTATGTTATCTCTGCTCCTCCCACCTCCCCTGCGTGCTCAGATGCTGGTCTCTTTTAGGTGTATCACGTATTGAATCTTCAAAACTGAACCAGGGGACGTTAAAAGGTGAACTGTAAGTTGGGCGGTTAGCATTGGCTCCTCACTTAACGCCTAATAAATATGGCGGGTGGCCTAAGCTAGTCATTAATTAGTACATAGTTGGTATATGTAGCCATTCCCTTATAATCAATGCTTCCATCCGGGCCCGCCTTATTCTATTGAAAGGGGCAGTCCAAGGTACCGTGCTTGCTAATGAAATAAAGCACCGGGGCTCACATTGTTTCATGTTTGTCTGGGGCATGTGTCAAGGCCAACAACTGGAACTTCAAATAGAGAATCTTTTACCCCTACTATAATAAAGCTGTCACTGGGGACTCCACTACTGAATCAACAACTTTGTCTACAACCCTTTCCTTTGTGGGGGCTACCCATACCTTTACTGCGAATGGTGCTGGAACAGGCCCATCTCGGCGCCACTGGATAATCTTTCCCTTAAAATAGTAGGGGGGTCAATTGGGTATGGATCCTCGATGAATAGCATGGGATCTCCAATGAATGAATCTGCCCTTGCTTCATCAACCCCTAAAATTCTATGGCTTCACCCCCAATGCTTGTCAACTGCCCAGCTGGCTAATGGTGATTATGAATTAATAGCCCTTAAAATAGTAGGGGGTACCACATTCCATAATGACTATTATTCTACGTATAAGCCAACTTAAAGATTCAAGCATGAGAAACTTGCTCTGGTTCGATTAGTTGATCTTGTTTATGTCTGCGTACTAGGGTACATAGTTGACCTAGTTATAGTGAATGATCCGCCTAGAGAATGGTAGCGCCAGCATGAAGTCCCATATTCAATTGAACAAAATTGGGATCCATCCATTGGTTTTGAAGGTCCTGTGCAGTAACAGAGCTATAGGTTTGCCAACATTCGTTCCCCTCCCCACTATAACTATAGGCTATGGCAGGATCCTAATGGTTGAAAGCAACCTCTTCTTTCTGATGTAATAGTAGGACGGAACATGACATGATGAAACCTGACAAAGTAAAGGTTGCTGCAGAAGCACAAAACCTGCCCAACTGCAAAAGTCAATTAGTTGGAGAAATGGAGAGATGGTTTCTTATGCAGGGGCCCCTAATATTCTATTGCCTATAGATAGTAGGGCCCTCACGTGAATTCCCTACTATTCACCAAGGGAAGGTGAGGCTAGCTATAGTGTCAGGCCAAATAAACATCTATCATTTGATCCTGGCTCAGAACCGCTATTTCAACGTCATTGAAAAATATCTCCCATAGCCATAGAATTTATAGGGTAGGGGCCTATAGAATGGTAGGGCCCTATTAGAATAGTAGGGCATTCAAATGTGGGTTAACCTTCACTACATTCAGGTGAGTGATAACGATGGTTTATTAGGGGCCCCTACTATCCTAAGGCGTTTGGTCACTTGAACAATCATGTCTGTGACTCTAATGTGAAATGAATCGATGCCCCTACTATTCTAAAGGTTAGGGCCCCTACTATTCTATCTGAGAATGGTCCCCATAGAATAGGGCAGGCACATTCATAGGAACCCGATAAGAATCATAGGGTGGGAAACTATAGTTCCATCCAACCATTCTTTATTTTTCCATTCTCGTGTGTGGGGTTGGGTGGTTAAGGGCAATAACTGAAAGGGGCCCTACAGAAGCAAAGATAGTAGCAGAGCCAGTTGTTGTTCCATCTCCTTATAGGCCTACCCTACGTGCCCTACTATTCTATTATAAAGGCCCTACTATTCTAAGGTTAGCCCTTACCTTCATTATCATTCAAGTAATGGCTAATATTCTATACGTAACATCCCTATTATTCACCCCCCCTTTATATTATTGTGACCAAACTCAATTTAAAGTAGAGTTGTTCTTTTTTACCATTTCTCCCCCTATAATTTTCTAGGTAGAAAAAAAGGGTGGAACATGATACTGGATTGGATGGTTCAGTGATTCATCAATTGGGAGTGAAGTACTACTTCTATTTCCCTAGGGTGGGTGGGAGGCCCCCACCGGCTATTATAGTTGTTGATTCGATCAATAGGTAGATTAGAATAGGGGGGAGGGGGCAACAACTAAAACTTATAATGGAGGGTGGGTGGGAATATAGATGTCGAGTTCATAAGTTCTTGATACGTATGAGATATGCTGGTATACTTCCCCCATCTCTTCGTAGAACATCCCTATTATTATATTATTGCAACCTGGTAGCTGTAGGGGCATCCGAGAGAAAGGGAAAGCCCCTACTATCTTCATTTTTTAGAGTTCTTTCATTCAATAGGGCCATAGAATAGTAGGGGCTAGCCCGATTAAATAGTTGGTTGGGAGGTTATTGTCATTCTCAGATAAGGTTATTGTCAGAAGGTTCTCAGAGATGTGCTTGTCGATGCAACTAGAACTTAGGTAGGGAGGGGGGTCCCTAAAATTCTATGGCATGAAGGGGCTTAGCAACACAAGACAGGTTTCATTTAGCTTTGGAACCTGTACCAGGGTCCCCATTAATGGGGGGAAGGATGGGAGAAGAAGCTAGTCAATGCCATCCCTCAACAATAGAATAATAGGCAATAGTAGGGGGATTATTGGCTCGGGCTTGGGAGTTTAGGAAAGATAGGATTGTTCAAAAGGCCTTGGTAGTAGAAATTAGGAAGACTTCACTGGCCCTACCTCAGCAGCCGGGGTGGGTGGGAGGCAAGCTTCACCCCCAGTGGGAGGAGATAGGATTAGGGAAACTCAACTAATCGCCTCCAGGAGGTAGGGGATGGACACCTGGCTTGCTTCTCTATGTGATAGCCTAATGTTTCTAACCCCTAAACCTGTAGGGGGTGGGGCCTCAGCATAATGAACAAAGGGACTAAACTAGAATACAATAATATAGAAGGGGGGGAACCAGAAGGAAGGATCGAGAAGATAAGGTCTTCCAGGGCCCACCTACACACACCCCCGATCAAGCGATAATTAGCTAGCCTGGGCCCCTACAATTCTATGGGAACTGGACTGATGGACTCGATAAAGGTTTCCTATAAAATAGTAGGGGTTGATGGAAAGAAACCCCATAGCCCTACTATTCTAAGGGTAGGGCCTATAAAATAGTAGGGGGCTTGACCCTACTATTCTATGGGCCCTACTATTCTATGGGGATGTCTAACTGGCCACACCCCCGGTTGGAAGGATGGATAGAGAACTCTCGATGCCCTACCTATATAATTGGGTTACCATCCGGTCCCCCCAGGGAGTTTAATTCAAGATAGAAATAAACTACATGCTATCATTGGACAAGAAACAAAGAAAGGATGGCTGGGAGGAGCTAGAAACGTTGGACTCAGGGGTGTAACAGGGTGGATCCCCAGGAGGAGCTAAAGGAAGTAAGGAAGGTCCAGATAATAAACAAGGATGGATGGAAGGTTATTAGTCCCTACTATAACTATATTAGCAGTCGGGGCAACCAGATTTTATTTAACAGCCAGTTTGGAAGTGAGAAAGGGACATCTCCAACTATCGTTCTCACCCGAAAAGATAGGAAGGGAGGCCCCTACTATTCTATAGGCCATAACCTCATGGATAGTCAGGGTTGTTGCTGGCCATCCAAAGTTTATTTTTGTCTAGTTGCTTTGTTTCTTTCTATCAGAAACATCCATCTTTGTTTATGGAGTAAGAAACATCCTTTTTATCCATCCATCATTACCACCTTTTCGCCTATAGGGTGTCATAACCTATCCTCACCCCCTCCATCCATTTATACGGAGTCAAATAGTTAGGCTATGAGAATTTGGATAATAGAGAATCGAGAAACCATTTCCTTATAGATAGTAGGGTTGTCAGTTTTTGACAAAGCCAATAAAGTATTACCCATAGAATTGTAGGGGCCCCACCTAGTAAGTAAAGGCCAAAGTCAAGGTCCCGATGAACCGGTGCCCTCCTTCACCATGCATGTATGCCTTTCGGGTTCAAATTAGCAGATCTTCCCTCCCTCTGATTAGGTCCTCAAAGAACTTATAGAAAGTTGTTAGGTAAGTCCTACCTGGTAGGTTCTATTAGGTAGGTTTGTCCTCACTTACCAGAAAGTCCTGGTGATTTACATGGGTAGGAATGTACCTACCTGGCCTGGTGATGGGTAGGAAAGTCTTTAACTCAATAAATCACAACCTTCAAGCTTTAGATAAGGGCTTTCACTCAATATCTCAAGTTGGTAGGTTCCTTCCCTGATGGAGTTGGTGATCTCAGGTAAGTAGTAGTGCAGGCCTTATCTCAAGAGGGCTTCCCTTAGAGTAGGTAAGAACTTACCTCAAGACTCACCTCTCAGACCTCTCATAAATCAATAAATAAGTAAGCACCCCACCGGCCCCCAAGGAAGCTCCAAGGAAAGAAATAAGTGTAAAGTCCCCCCACCAAGAAAGGATTGTCCTGTTACAGCCAGTTCATCACAGCCAGTTGTTTCCTCAAAATTGCGCTCCTTTCTTTATGGGGCATCCCCCACACTATGACTATGATAGCTCCAATCAATTTAGCTATCATATTACATCTTACTCGGATTACCTACATGCCCCTGAGAGGGAGGTAGAAAGAGGCGATTAAGCCCTTTCATTTTGATTTCCCAGCCTAGATTGGCCTCGGATTGGCACCTGTGAGCCGTGTCTTACCTGAAGCTTACTTGAGCGCTAAGGTTAAGGGTCCTCTCCTTATTCCTTATAGTCATTAGAACTTATTGTAAGGCATTGCAAGGCCCTTGAAAGGAAGGCCCTTTATTTCTTCCCCTTAAAGAGAAGGGAAGAACAGAGCTAGCTCTGCATAGAAAGAGAAATTTTGTAGATTCTAATATTAAGAGTCTATTGATCAGTACCGGTGGCCCCTCTTCTCTATTATTGATGGAGAAGAAGTGGGACCAACCAAATCCTTCATAATCCTATATAGATTAACGACTCGATTTCACCGATTTGGAGTTCTGTTTCCATTGGCTGTTGTTGCATCGATCCGATCTCCTTAGAATAGTAGGGGCCACCTCAGCCAAACAAAGGTGTTGAATCTATCGGGACCCTCTATCTCTCCCACTAGTCATTAATACCTATATGATGACGTCATGACCACAACATCACTAGTATCCATCTGGTAGTAGGCAGTAGAGAGATATGAATACATGGCAGCTTCTTTCTAAGGTCGAGGCTTTCATTCGAGCGAGGGCCCCTATTCAATTCTAAGGGTCGTTCACATATGAATAATCCAAATGGAAGAGTACTACTGATCTACAATGATTTGTCGGCTACTACATATACAAGATCGGTGGTACTCCTTATGTGCACCTTCTGGTTCATAGTGATGGCACTGAATAGACCCGGGCTAGAATACATGCTATTTGAGACATGCTAATCCCTTTTCTGCATGTGTCTCATCAGTCAAAGAGAAGTACCTAAACCACCACCCTGGGGAACTCGTGTTTGTGCCACTAGTACTATCACTACTCCCACCTCTTATGCTGCACCGACATTTGATCCCCAAAGATAGGGGTGAGAAGGCAGGGATCAAATTGAAGCATAGGGACTTCCTATGGAACCTACTTATTCCCACCCTGCTACCCGATTTGATTCACCAAGTGATAGCTTGCCTGGTCCACTGGGAAGATGTTCATCGGTGAGATAGTAATCGCAAGTCCTTCTCTACTATTAATACTATTAATCAGGAACTATCCACTTGATCTGATCACCAAAAGGCCTACTTACCATAGTTGGAAGGGCAAAATTCTCTTCTCTCTCCACCAATGCATGGAAGCCAATGTACGAAAATGGATGGCTTGGTCTCTACTTCTTATAATGAGCCCACTCTCAACCGATAGATAGATAGTTCCATAGTTCCCACCCATGGATCACTCCACTCACACAGGAATTGGTAGTGTGCGGGGGGCTCCACCTTGAGATTAGTAGGGCCTGCATCTCTGCTGTTGGAATATTCCTACTTTCCCATGAACCCCTACCCCTATATTAGAAAGGGGTGCCCCAGTTGATCCAATACGGCATAGGATTAGCTCACAATTGGTTCGTTCTATCTCTGTTGGAGAAACTATATATATTTCCCTTTCTCTCCCGGTGTTGCATTCTAGATACAACCGGTACACATGAGGTTGGCTCCTCCCCTTCTCCTATGGGAAAATAGGGCCCTACCTATATAGCCAGTGAGGTGGGTGGTTTGAGTGCATTTATTACCTCCTTAACAACCTGGTCTTCCAACGCAGAAAATGCGTAAATGCCCTCGACCTTCTATAGTCGACGAATCCTCTACCTATGATGCGGTCAAGCAGGGGTGGGTGGGAGGAGATAGAGGCGTCAGGTCCACTATGGCAAGGCAGGCATGAATCTAGTGTTTCTCAAGAGAGGTAGGAGATAGATGGCCATCTAGCGATGGATAACCTCTAGAGAGAGGCGGGAGAGAGTCGCACCTGCTTTATTAGTTCTTGGCAAAGGCCATATATCTGGGAATAGAGGGTCGTTTAGTTGAGGTATCTCTATTGGGTTTTCCGCACTATATAGAGAGATGGGCAATCAGTTTTTCTTCATGATGGAGTATTAACGGTTGAGCCTGGTGTCGAGAGAGCCATATCCATATAACTATGCTCTCAATCAATATGGAGCAGGAGTGGGAGATGGGAGATGGGAGATGGGACATCACTTCACTTTGATAGGCATTTTTCATGGTTGCACCGCGATCGGTAAGATCACCTACTATAGAAGTGGGGTAGACCATGAACCATAAACCCTTCATCCCCTGATTCATAGCTTTCTCCAGATGGCCTCACCAGATAAAGCTAGGGGCAGACCACTAGATAGCTAAGCTAAGCTAAGCTATGACTCATCATCCATCTATTATAGATGTGATATGACTGATGACTGAGGGAGAGGTCGAGCAGATGAGATGACTGGTGTCCTTTTCGAGGTGGGAGAACCACAACCACTTCAAATAGTAGGGGCCACCCTACTGCCCCAGGGCTACAATTCCCCCCACCTCCCACCCAACCCCCTTACCCCCAGCCCCTTATAAATAGTCGGGATGTCCCCCCTTTATAATAGTAGGGCAAAGGCCCCCCTCAGATTCAATTGTGGGTGGGAGGAGACGGGGGAAACCCGCGCGTAACTCATGTAGACTTATGGAACCAAGTGCTGACTCATGACATACCATTGGATCAAAGATAGCTGGGTTATGCCCCGACATGCCTCCGCCCTTAACAATCCAATCATTTGACCTAGCAACACCCATGTAGAGCCATATTCCATACCGATTGGTTAAGTAACTAACTGCTCCACATTGGTTAATCACTGGTTAATAGAAACAACTATACCTGATAGAATTCTATTCGTTCCATGTGAGGCGCAAAGGCAAACGATTACGCGGTGGTACCAACTCCTAGCTAGTGATTCCTTAACTTCTTTGCTGCGCTACACCTGCACATTGATACATAATCAACCGAGCTCAGCTCATTGAACCTAGTTGAGTGAAATCATACCTAGATCATTGAACCTAGCTCAGCTTGCTAAATCATTAGCTGGGTTTTACTCATACTTTATCCATCGTGTCTTTCCTTTAAGCCCTCCCTACGGATCATCAATCCATGAATTGGTTCCAAGTACTCCCTGAGTCACTATATACTCCAGACAGTTATAGGGAATACCTATAGTCATGTCCACCCTGGCCATGGAGAGACCTATGAAACACCTGCCTCTTGCTTCTCATCTGGTGGATTTCCCGTCGGAACCAGTTCCGAGCACCTGAATGATTTTGAGCTATGCATTTTTAGATCCCAACTCTCATTGATTCATTCATTTGACAGCCAGTTCGGCGCATCACCAAATCCAACCAATGATCACTCGCATTAAAGACAAAAACCTTCAGTCTACTTGAAATCATACTTAGATTCCATATATTCCTTCCTTTTGGGGATCCCCACCGGGCGGATCAACTCTTTCTTGCTTTATCTTGCTGGGGTTCGGCTAGACCCCCTAAAGAGAAATGGCTAGAACCCTTGCTTGGGAATAGTTGCCTATAGAATGGTAGGGGGTGGGCCCTACTATTCTAAGGGCCCTATTATTCTACCCTTTTTTCCTCCCACCCACCCTACATTGGGGGCTAAAGTTCACCCACCCCGGTGCAGAGGAGATAGTTAGTGTGGAGGGAATCATAGTTATAATGTTCCCCAGGCCTTTAGAATAGTAGGGGGCATCATCTCATTAATGTGCCCCATAGAATAGTAGGGGGCCCACCCTACTATTCTAAAGGATTCCCAACTGATCTTTGATTGCCCTCTGATTGAAAAAAGGGCAATCAGAGGGCATATAGTTGGGCAATTATAGTTGCTAGCCCTTTAGAATAGTAGGGGCCATTCTAGTTCATTTTGGGGGGCTAAAGTTCTCCCACCCACCCCAAGAGAATCTCATACATCACATATGGTTAGGGTGGAGTGGTGGTTCATTCCTTACCCGGTGGGACAGGGAGTTCATTAGCAGGAGAAGTACCAAATTTCTTTCCCTCCCAGTCGGGTTGGCTATCTCTCTCTCCCACCACATTCAGGGTGGGATGGGGAATGACATTTCATAGTTGGTTGACCACATCCGATCGGGGGGAATGATAAGGATTTGGGGGTATAGGAGGGAAGGTAGGGTATATCAAAATCAATTCATGACTTGGGTTGTACCCCCTACTATTTTAAGGGCCCCCCACCCCTACCTCTTTTCTTTCGGGTGGATGTCCAACTTGATATCTCTTTATGGGTTACCCTGCTCCTTCGTCAGTGGCTAGGATGGATGAATTGGAAGAGGATAGATCAACAACTTCTTCATTAGCGAGGTCACCCTCCCAATATGGTTCTGAGGTGTATCCCTATCCCCCATCTGCCGATAGTAGTCGATCAGTTGAGCAGCCCATGTTCTTTTCATGACCTATCCCAACCTCTTCTGGTGGTTCACTTGCAGGGAGGGAATCAGGAGTTGGGGTATCCAATCTTTCATCTTTTTAGGCGGCCCCCCCTACTATTATTCATTCAATAGAGATAGGAAAGCTAGTAGGGGGGTATCGAATCATGGCCTCATTCTCATCGCCCCCCCAACTGCTTTACTACACCTTCTACATCCCACCCCCAGATCCATTCGTAGCCAGGTAGGCTCTCCTGTGACTCCAATATCAGATTCTTTCACTGCCTGGGAACAATTAATATACCTCAATAATCTATAGGGGGTGGGGGAGCTCCCACCCGCCCTGACCTATTCAACGCCAGGGGCCAACTTATTCCACCCACAAATTAATATACCCTCCATACAGGGGGGCGGCATTAGCCTACTATAATAAGACTTAATAGTTGTTGGGTGCGCCCCCCCCAATAAATAATAGTTGGTGGGGGGAGGAGGAAACTAAGGGCCCTACTATTCACCCTTTATAATAGTAGGCCCCTTAGAATAGTAGGGGCCCACCCAACCCATGGGTGGGGGGTATAGTTAGGGCGGGGGGCTAAGGTTCTCCCACCCACCATGGCCCATAGAATAGTAGGGGCCCTACATGTTATCCCTAATAACATGCAGTGATAACCTACATGCAGTGTGGTGCATAGGGAACTATAGTGGCTTTCCCTCCCACCCAAAATTATAGTACTCAAATTCCTCACCCACCCAACTATATCCACCCACTCAGGCACCAACAGCGTAACGCCTAGTTCTATATCTTCTAGTGGTAGAGGTGGTGGAGCAGCACTACCTATAGTAGTGAAGCGAGTAGAAGCAGTGGGAGTAACAGAGCAATGGGGTAAGCTAGATACAGGAGCGATGAGAGAGTTCATCAGGAGCAGAAAAGACTTACCACCTACTACCATCTCGCTTAGATAGAGACCCTGTCACATATCCACCATTTCTATAGGCACCACCTCACCCAGTATCTCCCATAGTTCATAAAGCATCCCACCTTCTGGAGCATCCACTTCTGATTTGACATCTCTAGTTCCATTTTTCTCGAGCTCGTGATACTTCTTATCCCCACCCAACCTGACTGTTCTGGAAGACTGCACATCCTAGCCAACTCCCATCAAATTGTAGGGGTGCCCCAACCTGGTATGGTCCAAAAGGTTCCATTTCCAGATTGAGATCCATGAGCATATCCTAGTAGCATAGATATAGGTGGTTGGACCAGCTCATACACCACTACCACCTATCAATTGAGCTAGCTATCCACCCCCTCCTCCTCAAACCTACTCAGTCGAGGGTTTTCGCTCCTACAGGGTGGTGCATAGGGAATAGTTATTGAACAGATTCTATACGTAACATGACAATGATTCAGCATCCCCTATCTTCATTGCCACCCTGCAGGCAGGCCTATTTGCTATCGGGGTGATCCAGCAACCAACTTCTTTGTGTGTTACCGAAGACATGAAAAAATGATTTAATTTACATTTGACAGTAGAGTTACTCTACATGTAGAGGGGCAAGCAAACCGGGCTACCGATCAGGTCCACCCAGAGGAGAAAGAATCATTAGCCTTTGAGTTTGTGGATTTGGGAAGGAGGAATCAGAATACACTCGACTGCTCCAAGGAATGTGGTAGAGAAGGATTAGTAGGGAAGGAGGAGCGCATCCAGTATTTTATAAAAGAATCCCTACTCCTCTACATTGGAAATCAGAGTTTCAGGACCAACTAGAATCCCCTCCCACCCACCGGCCCCTATTATTTTAAGGCTCGTGCTTTATGCTCCAATGAACTAGTTTCATTTTGGCCCCAGTCACATTCTGTCCAAGGGAGGATATGAACCAAGACTCAAATCAATTCGCAATGAGAACCCGTGCCTAGTCCCTCGTGCTCATGAATATCTCTCTACACTAGCCTTCCCTCCAAGTAATCCACTCGATCTCTACATACATGCAAGGTTGTTCTTGCCATGATTCACTCCAAGTAGATGCCTTCCTTTTCCCCGTACCTGAGCCAGGGAGAGGAAAAGCCTTTATCAGCTGTCTAGACAATTGATCTACACTGTTCCCTTCATCAACATGATATGGAAGTAGGATCAGTAATGGAGAAATCTGTCTGGAACTAGTTGATTGATACAATGCCTTGACTTCCCCGCTATTGATCCGCCATCCAGGCATGGTGGTAAGCATCCATGACATTCAATTCAGAGAGGAGGAGAATAGATCCCTATCGGTATAACATTTATTACCCCCTTATAAGAAGTTATAGGGCCCTATTATTATATTATATTATTCCCATATCATTTTAGGGCCCTCTGCAGGCAAGCCTAATGGCATCAACCTGTGGCGAATAATGGCATCAGCTTGCGGCAATATAACCCCCCACCCAACCCCACACACGGTTGGGGGGGATGTTAACTGCTTTTGGGTATCTTCTCTTGGAGCTTTAGCTCAATCTAGAATCTACGTAACATGCCAGGGGGTCAATTAAAATTGTAGGGGCCTTACCCCCTTTTAGATTATTGTAGGGGCCCTCTGCATTCACCAAAACTATAGTTTCCCACCCTTCGTGCATGGAGGGTGGGGGGCCCCTAAGAAATAGAGTTTACTATCTTGAATTGATCTCTATCTTTATGTCGTTGGTGATGCAGCTATCGATGGCATCTCTACGGCCATAGAATAGTAGGGGCCTGCCCAATCGAAAGAAGGGGGGCAGGGGGATCAGGAAATAGAAAAACAAATTCCCATTCTACTTTTATGCATGCAGAGTACCCTACTATTTTATGGCGATTGCACCATTGAGAATCAATTCCAATTTTTGTCAGCTATCTCTGCTCGGAGAAATGGGTGAATAATTATGTACATAGAGACACTACATATATGCTATCTAAGGTTTTGCTAGGTTCACCTTTTGGGGCCTTAATTGAATTGTAACAGTGGACGAAAAGATCAGGTCAAAATTCCTCTCTATAATCTTGGTGCTGACTATGTTAAAATAGTGTTGCCTAAAATTCTATGGGATCCTTAAAAAATTCTATGCGAAAAAAAAAGATTTGAATAGGTCCAACTATATATTCTCCCGTTTACCTGAAAGGTTTAGCCAAACCGGCTCACTAATGCAGATAGATAGAAAAAACTGAGTGCTTACCTTTTTCTAATATTAGTTCAGTTGTCCGTAGGGGCGTAGATAATAGACTCGACCAATGACCATAGGGTGGGGGTGGGACTCCGTCTGCTCGGTATAGATTCCCTGGCGTACCGAGTGATTGAACCACCGGTAGCGATCGATGAACTAACTATTGTTGGCCAACTTCCTAAATCAATTTCCTAGGGTCCCTACTATTCTAAGGGCGATTTCAGGGTCATTGTCAGGTTATCCCTCATATTCACTTCGTTCATATGAGTAAAGCGCTATCTCGAAATGACTGGAGAGAAACAGCCTGGAACAAGGGAATCAAACGATGGAGTGGAAGAAGGAATGAAGCAATAATGAATTGACCAATATCAATATGCACAAATCGAGTGTACATAATGCATTTTTCAATAAGTATGACCGACCATAGCCCCTGTAGAGCACCTACCTCGCCAATATAGCCCCACCCACCCCAACTATCCATAATTGGGTGGCGAGCAGGTGGAATAAATGAGCTCACTCTCCCTACCCGTTATGACTAAATGAACACACCGAGTTTGGGTGGGGATATTGGCCCAACCTTAAATTTTTGATTCACCACTCCTTCCATACCTTATTTATTTGTAGGGTTTGGTTCACAGATTTCTTTTATTAGTAGGACCAGACATCTGTCCGAAATAGTTTATTTTTAAGCCCACCCGGAGAGGCAAAAACGCTGGTTATTGGGGTCAGATGTGGGGACCAGGGCTCTGTTGCAGAGACCAGAATAAGAGAAAAGGAGGTATGCTTGGCCCATGGAACACCACTTTGAAAATGATGGGGCAGCACTTTTTCTTGAGATTCGAAAGCAGGCCCCTAAAATAGATTATTGGCTGATAGGTAGAGATAGTTTTTGAGAAAACCTTCTCTGAAGAATGGGATGAAATGACCACCTCTCCACTATCTCCCCCTACCCACCCCTGTAGGGTGGGATACTTCACAAAATTTGGAAAGAAGAGAGCTAGCCTCCAATTCGAAGCAAGGCCTGGGCGAGTCGGAGATATTGAACCGAGCAAGAAAGATCTCCCCGTTTGGTCATATTATTCTAGCCTGACAGAAACTAGAGTTTTGATAGTTTCAATCCTGGTCTAGCCTAGCCTATAATGGTTGCCTATAATTTATAAGGGATAAAGGCTATGGTAGATTCTGCTATAAGTAACATGCCTCACCCAACATAGCCAAACAATCAATTGGGGGCGCCCAACTATATAGAAAGAAAGGTTCTCGAATTGAGGTAATGCTTTCGGAGGACCAGACCTATCTTTCTATAGTTGTCCTCCCATCCTATCTAGTTAGGCTATCACGTAGAGAATCTGGCTGAGATTGCTCCATCCCCTGAGTATTCTACATCGTTAGCAGGGTAGGGGTAGGAGGTAGGAGTAGCTCCTCAAGCCCTTTATATATATGGGGGATGGGAGGGTAGGGAGTAATTATAGAACATGCCTCCCAATGGCCATAGAATTTGAGGGGAACTCTACCTTGGGGTTAAGGAAGGTTGGGATGCCATAGAATAGTAGGGAAACCACTCAAATACAACTTAATCTTCCCACCCCCCCCAACTGGAAGGAGGTTCACACCAAACGCCCATATAAAGAGTAGGGGAATTTTGAATCGACCCTACTATTAGATTATTGAAGTTGGTGCTCGCATGGGAAGACCCGCCTATACCCCCAGGAAGGTAGGGACCCCCCAGTTGGGCTCTTACTTTCATTGGCCTACCTCCCAATGGTAATGCCTGATTAAACTACCTTTATCCAATCTCCTCCTCTCCGGAAGGAAGGCACTACCCGGCCCTATAAATAATTCTATGGCAGCTCGGAGGCCACCATAGAATTTGAGGGAGTTCATTAGTTCCAGCGCAAAGGTGTTCTAGTAGTTTATTTATCACCTAACAAGGAAGGAGCTAACCATGCTGAGGTGGGGGGATGGAGCTTGTATAGTTGGAGCTCGATCCCCTTTTTTCTAGAATTGGTCTCATTAACCGGCAGGGCAAGCCTATAATAAATTGTGGGCAAATGTGGGAAGGGAGTTCTAGCCCTCAACGACATTAGGGAAAACTAGAGTGGGAGGATAACTTCTCAATAAAATGCCACTTGGAATTAGGGAGTGAGCCCATCCTTGATGTTTGCAACTATCTCTCAGAGATTGAGATCGAGCCCTCTATTCTATTGTTGAAGGTTTTCATATAAAGCATGAGCTAATTTTGCGATGAGTGATGCGGCGAAGAAGGTGATGCGGGGTTTTCTCTGGGTGCATTGGGCGTGCTAGGTGTTGGGGGGAGAACCTCTCCAGTACTTTCTATTCCTAGAAGGGGCCACCCTACCTGGCCAAGAAGGTACCCCAAAAGAATACCAACAAGAATTCCCACCATGAACACTACATCCCCAGCCTTGAAAAGCCATATGAAGGCTTCCCTCCTCTCCCTCAAAACTACTTCCCTCAACTGAATTTCTTCATGCACCATTTGATTCAATGGGGGCATCATCTACAACTACTCTTAGTAACTTTGTTTCACTCATCATTTCAATGATAAGTTTTATATCTCATATCTATTGCTCAGTTGGTTGGAATGACCAACCACTGCTAACACTAAGTTATTACTGTCGACGGAGCCCCTACTATTCTATGGGTGGACCTACGGTTCTATACATAACATGCCGCCATGATTGACAAGAAGTTATTCTATTCTAGAATCTATTATATGATTCTATATGTAACATACCTCCCATTGAATAGTAGGGCAGAAAGGATGGATGGCTAATAAACTAGGATGGCGCTGGGTTAGGGTTATCCCAGAATCTTCATTCCCTACCATGAAAATGGGCAGGATTCTGAATAATCAGCAAAGGTGGCCATAGAATTTGAGGGTAAGGCCTAGAATTTTTTTATGGCTGAAATCCTTGGGATTATAGGATACCCTCACCTTGGATAGAGAAGAAGGGCATTCAGATGAGTTTGCCATAATTTTCCTATAATATCAAATAGTAGGGGCATGTGTGGATTCCACCATAGATTTGAAGGGCCGTAATCTGCCCATTTTTATAGTAGGGGTGTTCAGGATTTCAAGGGCCTACCCTAGCCATTTATGGGCTATGGCATCAAAATACCCTACCATTCTATAGGCGGAATCAAAGTAGAATAAAGAGGTGCCCTCAATGATACCGCTTAGTCAGAAAGTGGGAGGGGTGCATAGGGGCACTACAATTTATGGTGATTTCTGGAGTCACTTTTGAAACCACCTTCTAATCAATTATCGGGTGATGGAGTCACATTTTTCTCAAGCTACCAATTCTATACTCTAGTTGTTCCGAACCGACTATAGAGATGAGTCTCGATGTTGTTTTAGAATATAATTCTACCCATAGAATTGACAACTATAACTAGAATTGATTTGAAGAAGAATAGAAAAGAAGGGCAATTCTATGGGGCCTAAAATGATATGGGAAATTCTATACGTAACATGCCTAGCCTACTACTACTATAGTTTTTCGCCCTTGGTGAATAGTAGGGCCCAACATCTCTATCTAAACCTATAGTTCCCACCCATGTTCTGTATAGAATATTAACCCCCTACCCCGGGATTCCCCTTAAAATAGTAGGGGTAGGGGTAGGGGGCCCCCTTCTATATTATTGACATAGAAGCACTTTGAACCGACAATATACATACCCTCTACATGCATCGGCAATAGAATAGGGGGGCCTCTATTCTATTATTCATTCAAATTCCCTTTACCCTTTACCCTTTATAATAGTAGGGGTAGGGGTAGGGGGTAACATGATAAGGGAGAAACTACTTAAACCCCTTAAATAGCGGGAAACTCCCACTCCTGCTTTCTTGGCCTTTGCCTTTGTTCCTGGGTCTTTGGGCTGTTGGGTCTCGATCTGGGAATGAAGAAAGGGTTGGGTCCCCTTAGATATAGTAGGGCTCGATATGGAAGGAATTATCATTCTTCCCCTTAGCCCTTAGCCTTATAAATATAGGGGTATGCATGTGAATACACATGATGCAGTAGAAAAATGTAGGGGCCCCCTTCAACGATTATTGTAGGGGCATGTTACATAGAGAATCTGGCCAAGCCTAAAGAAACAATAGGAACTGGCAGAACTAATGGATATAGGGCTTCCCATAGGGCACTCAAAATGGCCTTAGGGAAATACCCTGGTGAATAGTAGGGCAGGGGAAGATGTTTTAACCATTGCTATTCCTTTGCATGCAGGTGAGACAGGGTTAAAGGCAGTCATGTCGTCAGTGCACCCCCCATGGATAATTTCATTAGTTCTGGTGGTAGGCTGATTAATGGCCTATTCTAGTAGGTTAATGCCTACTATTATAAAGGTGGGTGGGAACTAACTATAGGGATAAAGTTGTTGGGCCCTACCATTCTATAGGTAGTCGATATATATATAGTTGGGATTGTTTCCCACCCTGCATGCAGAGCTGCTATTATAGTTCACCGTGGAGGTATATGGCGTTTAAGACTAGATTATCGATCGAAGCTGGAGAAGGACGGACAATAGAATGAGAATGACCCCGACTGAACCAATCTCAAAGGCATGGCAGTGCCCGTTGGAGATGCAGTTCTAAATGGCAGATACCCATAGGGCCCAGTGCCCTACTATTCTAAGTCCATTACAGATGGCCCAATGGGCTTCCAGAAAAGAGATAGGTGGGAGTGAAGTTGACTTTACTCTATCTGGTTGTTTCTCTATCTCCTGGGCAGCCGGATGGGAGTGGTGGTGAACCGGAAAAACTCAGACGGGATATGTTGTTCCGACAAATCTTCCCCCGGCCAGGCAATAAAGTCAATCTTAGTCCTAGTAAGGTAAATTAAAGAGTTGCTAATGAATCCCATTCGATTATAAGCTTTGGGAACACAGACGGATTGACTTGCCCTACTATTTTATGGGTGGATTAGAGCTTCATTCCTGCCTGGACATAGCCTTTGAAACTAGGAGATTCACTTGGGTTGGCCGCTATCCTAGTAAAGGGAAGGTGAAGAGACCAATCCAGATGCTATATCGAACAACGTGAGGACCTGTAATGAAGAATCAAATTGAATGCTCAGGAATGGGAAAGAATAACCAAGGAAGGAGAGGAATAAAGCACTTCTTCTCTTCCATTCAGTGCAACAAGAGTTAGCTATGCCCCAATAGCATGGAAACTACTTCTCCATCCTTGAGACCTTCTATCCGAAGTTGAGAACCAATAATCGAGAATGCTACCGCTATCCCATTAGAATAGTTGGGCTATGGGCCGGTAGAGGTGAGATTCAAAGGTTATTAAAGTAGAGGTCCCCTGCATCCATATCGAGGTAGGGGAGGGCAGCTTCGATGCAGATTAGCCTTTAGAATAGTAGGGCCCTTTAGAATAGTAGGGGTCAACTCCCATATAATTTGAGGGGCCCTCCCACCCACCCCCCCCCCCTCCCCGCTACAATTATATGGGCTATTATATCTCCTCCCACCCCTGCAG
>MU226779.1:2990425-3003906 GCA_018584345.1 Thuja plicata | reverse complement strand
CCCACCTACTAACAACTCTATTTAAGGGGGGTAAGGGGGGGCTCCCACAATTGAATCGCCCCATAGAGCCATATAATTTAGAGGGGGGGCCCAGCTTCTCAACTTAGTGAAGTGAAGAGATCGATTCGAGCATATCAATGAGTTTAGAGATCGATTCGACCCTCCCACCAACTATCATAATTTTCTCCTCCCAATATTCCTCCCACCCACTTCTGGATGGTAAAGGGAACCTATTTAAAACTGGCAGACAAACAAAAGGTAATCTATTCTATCTTGATGTCATTGAAATTTCATTCTTTATTGCACAAGTAGAAGAAAGTTGGCTATGGCATAAAAGGTTGTGTTATGTAAATTTTGATAATCTGGTAAATATAAGAAATAACAAGAGAGTTAGAGGTATTCCTATTTTTAAGAAACCCGAGTTAGCAATATGTAAACAATGTCAAATTGGAAAGATGAGCAAGACAAGTTTCAAGAGCAAGAATTACAATACTGATGAAATCTTGGAATTGGTACATACTGACCTTTGTGGACCAATTGGGACAACAAGATATACTGGAGAGAATTATTTTATTTTATTTTTTAATGATCATTCTAGAATGATGACTCTCATGTTTCTTAGAGAAAAATCAGAAGCTTTTCAGAAATTCAAATGGTATCTTGCAAGAGTTGAAAAGGAAACAGGAAAGAAACTAAAATGTCTAAGATCTGACAGAGGAGGAGAATTCATTTCTAATGAGTTCAATGAATTATGTAATGAAAGAGGAATAAAAAGATAGGTATATGCCCCTGGTACACCACAACAAAATGGAATAGCAAAAAGAAGAAACAAATCCATTATGGATTGTGCCAGAACCCTAATGATTGAAAAGAATATTGCTGCCAAATACTGGAAGGAGGCCATCAGCACTACAGTGTTCACCTTGAACTGAGTTCAACTGAAGAAAGGTAGTAACTAGACACATTTTGAATTATGGTATGGCTATAAACCTAATGTTCATTATTTCAAAGTATTTGGAAGTAAATGTTACATCCTGAAGGAAGCAAGAAATGGAAAACTTGATGCAAAAAGTGATGAAGGAATATTCCTAGGCTATTCATGTAAAAGAAAAGCATACAAATGTTTGAATCTTACTACTCATAAAGTCATAGAAAGTGTACATGTCAAGATTGATGAGTTTGGGAAAATATGTGAAGCACATAGCACTAATGAGCCTGAAGACTATAGGAACTTTGTGTATCATGAACCTGATACTATGCCTATGGCTCGAGCAGAATTGTCAACCACTGAATATACTAACATAGATTGTGCAACCTAAGCTGCTGGTAGAAGAGACTGAGTCGCAAATAGAGGGAATCTAGTCTTAGGCAAAGGACCTGAGTCACAGATAGAGGAACCCGAGTCACATAAAGTGGAACCCGAGCATCAGACAGAAGAACATGAAAGAATGTTTGAGAATGATAGACCTAGTGGATCAAGTCCATAATCAAGACTAAAGGATCCAGTAGTTTCCAAGTATGTTAGAAGGCATCATGCACCTGAGAAAATAATTGGAGATCAGACAAAAGGTGTAATGACAAGGAACAAACTCAAAGATACATGTTTACTTAGTGAATTTGAACCTAGAACTATTAAATATGCATTGAATGATGAAAGTAGGATAGAGGCAATGAATGAAGAAATTGAGCATATTGAGAAGAACAAAACTTGGACTCTTGTGCCTAGGCTAAAGGAAAATAATGTGAATGGAACCAAGTGGGTTTTTAGAAATAAGATGAATGAAAATGGTGAAGTTTCTAGAAACAAGGCCAGACTAGTTTGTAAAGGATATGCTCAAGAAGAGGGTATTGATTATGGAGAAACTTTTGCTCTGGTTGAAAGAATTGAAGGAGTCGGAACTCTTCTGGCATATGTTGCACATAAAGGATACAAAGTATATCAAATGGATGTGAAATCTGCATTTCTGAATGGAGTCCTAGAAGAGGAAGTCTACATTGATCAACCTGAAGGATTTGTTGATCCTAACATAAGGAATATGGTTTGCAAACTACACAAAGCATTGTATGGACTGAAGCAAGCACCCAAAGCCTGGTATGAAAGACTGCATGGTTACCTAGTAAGTATTGGATTTCAGAGAAATAATGATAATAGTAGCTTGTACATCAAAGAAGGGCCACTAAACAAAATATTGTTAGCAAAGATATTTTTTGATGACATATTATTCACTGGATATGATGACTTGTGCAAAGTATACTCTGTACCTATGAGTTAAGAGTTTGAGATGTCTATGTTTGGTGAGATCAAATTCTTTGTTGAATTACAAGTACATCAAATGAAGGATGGTATCTACATTACTTAATCAAAATATATCAAGGAGATACTCAAGAAATTTGGAATGGAAGATTCCAAACTAGTTGGAACACCCATGTGTACTAGACAAAAATTGTCTAAGGATGATGATTTAAAGGAGGTAGATTAGACTAACTATAGATCCATGATTGGAAAATTGAAATATGTTATTCATACCAGACCTGATATTGCATTGGCAGTTGGTATTGTTGCAAGATTTTCAGCTGATCCTAGAGACAATCACCTAATGGCAATCAAAATAATTTTGAGATATCTAAAGGGTACTGAAGACTATGGTTTATGGTATAAGAAAGGTGAGAAATTTGATTTGAAGACATTCACTGATGTTGATTGGGTTGGAAGTGTTGATGATAGGAAAAGCACCAGTGGTGGAGCTTTCTTTCTTGGAAAGAGGTTAGTGTCTTGGACTAGCAAGAAATAGAATTGTATCTCTCAGTCTACAACAAAGGCAGAATATGTTGTTGCAGTAATGAATTGTTCAAACATCATATGGTTCAAGCAGCTATTGTTAGGAATGAAGGAAGAAGTAAAAGAACCAGTTATTATCTAATGTGACAACACCAGTCCCATTAACATTTCAAAGAATCATGTGATGCACACCAAAACTAAGCATATAGCAATAAAGTATCATTTCTTGAGGGAATTAGTACATGATAAAGAAGTAAGGTTGGAATATGTGAGTACTAAAGAACAAGTTGTAGACTTATTCACCAAACCTTTACCTAAGGATGCATTTTTGTATCTTAGATGAAAGATAGGGGTGCTTCCCCTAACTGAAGCTCACTAAAATACAGTTTAGTGATGCATCAACCCGAGCCACAGAACCACAGTGAAGATCTATCAGTTGATGCAGGTACATCAGAGCCCATTGCAGATGAATTAGTACATTCAGATACATTACAACTTCAAAGAGAAATATTATTGACTATTGGTATTGATATTTAGTATTTGTGGAGATGGAGTCTTTATCATCTATTGTCAAAGAGGGAGAGTTTGATATAATACAAAAGAAATTACTTAAGGCGGATTTTGATGAAAGAGGGAGTTTTTGGATGAGAATTAGAATGAAGCTAAACACATTAAAGAAAATTTTATGTTACTCTACAATTATTTGTATTATGACATGTTGTGTTGCCATCAGTGCCAAAGAGGGAGATTATTGAAAACAACTATTCAATTGTGTATTGTCATTGATGTTACACATGTATATAGACTTATGTAGTGATGTTACACAAATGTCTACATCCAGACCGAGCACAGTTGGTGAATGGAAAGAGTTTTTTAGTGTTGACCAAGATCAGTCGGGTATTGAAGATGTTCAATGTTGACCGAGTCACTCGAGCATTTCAGTCATGGTCGGGCATTAAAGAAACTTAGTATTAACCGAGTTTATTATTCAGTGTCATCCGACTAACAATGGTTTAGATTCTTGAATTAATTGGTTATATGAGCTGACTAAATTGTGATTTATTACTTATTTAGAAGTATATTCAAGCCGACTTGGTAGGGCTTATCATATATATGAAAGGTCAAGTTTGGATTGAAAGAGAATGTGTGTGAAAATTTTGAAGACAAGCAAAAGTGTGAAAACCCGTGATATGAAGAGTGAAGGCGAAATCAGATGGGATTCTGATTGAGTACAGAACACTCGGAGCTGCAATAGAATATTTGATCGGCAAGGATCCCGTTATAATTAGAATAGAGATTTGAATCAGTAAAGACATTTTCTTACACATACAATTCAATTCATTGTTACTTTATAACAATTGTAGCAATGATCTCAAATCTCTTAACATAGTAGACTTAAAAGTCTTTTTTTAAATCCTCTCACAAGGTAGCATTTCTATGTTGAAGTGTTGAAGACCTCTAACAAGGCCAATCCTCACAGGGTGATTTAAATCCTCTAATGGGGTCACACCTAAAAGTGTGTTTTTGTAACCTTTAACAAGGTTGGCTCCTAACAGGGCTCACTTTAGAAGAGTGAAAAATAGTAACTAGTTACATTGGTGGTTTTTCCCATATTGGGTTTCCACGTTAAATCTTGGTGTCACCTGTGTATATTTTATTTGTTTCATGATTTATGTCTCTGCACTTAATCACTAAAGTATAATTGCATTGGATATTATAAAGATTGTTTTGACACCCGAGTTACATAAGAATATCTTAATTGACCGAGTAACAATGTTATATTGTTTAAGACATCTAAGGGGCAAGGGATTTGTTTTTAAGTAATTGATTCACCCCTCCCCTCTTAGTTACTTATCTCATTGACAACATTTAGTTCTTGACTCAACATTCAAACAACTATCTGGTCTATCATTTTCTATAAGAGCGTACATCAAATGTTTGCACATAAACTTGACTTTTTCGATGAAGAGTAGAAGGAACAACATGCATAGCATGTAACCAAGGTCTACCCAAAAGAATATTGTAATTGAGAAGTCCATGCATGACATGAATGGGAGTGTCTAAGATAATAGGTTCTACCTTAATAGGCAAGTTGATGATACCCAATGTTTTTTTAGAAACATTATCAAAGCCACGAATAGGAACAAAATCATGTTTAATAGTTGAAATATCAACTTTGATGTCTTTCAAAATGTCCATACTGCAAACATTTAATCTAGATGTTGGTTCCACTGAGAGGGGGGTGAATCAGATTAAATCAAATCTAAACACTTAAAACTCAACTCACTGATTCACTTGGTAGCACTGAATACAATAATAATTGATTCACTGAATAACTTAATAACATAAACAACCATACATCTCATAATATGCAAATCAATCATTCAAACTTACTAAAAACATATTTAACTCAGTTGACACCAGATTTAACAAGGAAACCCAATATGGGAAAAACCTCTGTGGGAATTGTGACCCAAAATAAAAATGTACCTTTTTGAAATACGCCCGATTAAGAACTTATCCTGTTAAAGATTACAAATACATTTGCTAACTGTGACCCTGTTAAGGGATTTCCCTCAGATCAGCTAAGATCTTCACCTTGTTAGGAGTGGCCTTGCTATAAACCTTTAAATACTCTTTTGGAATGTCACCTACATCTAGGATTTACAAATAGGACTGTTAAATCCACTTGGTTAAGAGATTTTCTCTATTACAAATGCTAATAAGCAACAATAAAACTTTGATCTATAAATATAGCAACTACCTTTTGCTTGTGTCAGATCCTTTATTCTCACATCAATACTGGCATCACATACTCCATTTGGCTCTATTTCAGATTGTAGATTCTGCTCTTTCTTCTTCTCTATTCTGCTTGGTAACTTTGTTCTTCAGCTTCTTCTGCTTCGTAATTCAATTCATCATCATCATAGTCTCTGTTAATTTCCCATCATTTATATAGACATACTTTTTCCTCTTAATATCCTTGCTTGGGTTTTCCATCATTTTCCCTCAATCGTTCGATCATCTTCTACATAAATATCAACTCAGTAAATTATTTCGCTTTTACCTCGTAACTTGAACTTTTCTTGGAACTCACATAATATGTTTTAACCACTTGATCTTCACCTTAGATCTTCTCATTGAATTTTCTTGCTCGTAGATCTTCTAAAAAACTTCCTTTAATTCTTATCTCCATTCAGATCATCATATCCTCGTATTAAATGCAATCTTATCATCATTTACAATCAATATCCTGTACTCAGTAATTTTCTTTGCAACTCGGTAACTAACTTCATTCACTTCTTGATGCTCGGTACTTGGTAGCTGAAAACCGATCAACAAAACTCTATACCAACTGACTCAGTCTAGCTCGATAGAGTAACTCTTTTCATTCATAACTTAATTCTTTGCAATTTTTGACTTAATCAATCAACTGTACTGACTTGATAACATCAAATACATAGTAGTAAACAACTATATCAACATCACTTCATCATTGTCTAATTTGTATTTATCACCCATTTAACTTCTCCTTCGTATGATATGGTAACTAAATACAAATTAGTAAATCAATTGCTTGACATCAAAGACAAAATAATAACTGATCTAATTATTTCTACAAACATGTATACTCATTATCACTCAGTCTTCATCATCTCCATCGGTTAATCAACAATCTCCCTCTTTGGAATTAATGGAAACACTATAGTAGTACTATAGAAATTGATGATGGAAACTTTCAATACTGTCAATCTCTATCATTACTCCCTCCGAGTTGATAATTTGTTTCTGATCTTCTAACTATTCACTATTCTCCCTCTTGGATAAATCTTCTGATACTATAGAATACATTTTGAATCTCCCTTATGAGTAAATATTAACAATTCATTCTCTCCCTCTTTCTTCAATATCTCCCTTATGGATAAATTTCATCAATTTGATACTCTCTCTCTCTTTGACAATAATGCCAAAAAGTCATAATCTTGAAAACTTGTTTCAATAGTGGATTATACCTTACATGTACAAATACTATTACATACATAAATTTCTTCACAACTTTAGGAATTACCTAAAGTGTGTCATACTAACATAAATTCAAGAATAGATATTCTAATAAATTACAGAATTGATGCAGCCTGCCTCATGCTACTTAGTGAATATTGGATAGCAAAAGAACCCCTAATTTACCTTAGAGATACTAAAATCATCCTTTGGTAGTGGCTTTGTAAATATATTAGCCAATTGTTCTTTTGAATTCACATATTCCAATGCCACGTTCTTCTCTTGAACTTGTTCTCTCAAGTAGTGATACTTGATAGAAATGTACTTGGTCTTTGAATGCATAACCAGGTTCTTTGAAATATTGATAGCACTTGTGTTATCATAGAAAATAGTTATAGGATCTGAAATAATCTCTTGCATACCTTAAAGTAGTGTTTTGATCCAAATAATATTCGCACAATTCATGCTAGCAACAACATATTTTGCCTCGGCAGTAGACTATGAAATGCAACCTTGCTTCTTGCCTAGCTAGGTGACCAATGTTTCACCTAGAAAGAATGCACCTCCACTAGTACTTTTTTTGTCATCAACATTTCCAGCCCAATCTGCATCAGTATAGACTTGCACATCAAAAGTACCTCCTTTTTTTGTACAATAAACCAAAATCTTCAATTCCTTTCAGATATATAAAAATTATCTTGACCGCAAACATATGTGTTTCCTTTGGATTAGAAGAAAATCTTGCAACAATCCCAACAGTGTGTCCTATATCAGGTCTACTGTGAACAACATACTGCCATTTACCAATCATGGATCGGTAAAGAGTATTATCCACCTCTTGTGTCTCATCTTCTTTAGATAACTTACCTCCTGTGACCATCAATGTTCGAACAGACTTGGAATCTTTCATACCAAAAGGTGTGAGGATCTCTTTGATATACTTAGCTTGTGTAATATGGATCCCTTCTACAACTTGGTGTATTTGTAGTCCTCAAAAGAACTTAATCTCTCCAATAATTGACATTTCAAACTCTTTTCTCATTTCATCAGCAAATGCCTTACATAAGGTGTTATTGCCTCCAAAAATAATATCATCAACAAAAATTTCAGCAATCAAAACCTTGTTGTCACTATCACACTTCAAGTAAACATTACTGTTATCACTTGTTCTTTGAAATCCTATTTTGATTAGATAAGAGTGCAACCTCTCATACCATGCTTAGGTGCTTTCTTCAAACCATAAAGAGCTTTATGTAACTTACATACCTTGTTTTTATTTGTGCTCTCAATGAATCCTTCAGGCTGTTCAATGTAAACTTCTTCCAATATCCCATTCAAAAATGCAGACTTGACATCCATTTGATAAAATTTGAATCCTTTGTAAGATGCATAAGCTAGAAGTATTTAACTCCTTCCAATATAGAAACAGGTGCAAAAGTATCACCATAATCTATGCCTTCTTCTTGTGCATAGCCTTTGCAAACCAATCTAGCTTTATTTTTGATAACTTCACCATTCTCATTCAGCTTGTTTCTGATAATCTATTTAGTACCAATAACATTTTTATCCTTTGGCCTAGGTACTAAAGTCCATGTACTATTATTTTCTATCTGATCAAACTCTTATTTCATTGCTTTCATCCAATCTTCATCATCTAGTGCATCTTTAACTTTCTTTGGCTCAAATTAAGATATCAAACATGTATTGTCTCTTACCTTGCTTCTATTCATCACTCCAGCATCTTTATTTCCAATAATCTTTCTCAGGGAGTGGTGTCTCCTCACATATTTTGCTAAAATAGGCTCGGTAGGTCTCGGTGCTTCATCCACATCATTCGGTTCTAGAGAAATCTGTTTAGCTTCCTCCTCGGTAGGTGCTCTCGGTAAGGTGTCAGGAACATTAGGTTGTAAATATACAAACTTATCATAGTCTTCAGTTTCCTTTTTGCTTTCTTCATCATTCTTTTCTGCAAACTCATCAATTCTCACATTTGCACTTTCCACCAATTGGTTAGTAAGTTTATTCAAACACTTATAGGATTTACTTCTTGTATAATATCCTAATAATAATCCTTCATCCCCTTTAGAGTCAAACTTTTATTCTCTAGAATCTTTCAATATATAACATCTGCCTCCAAAAACTTTGAAATAACTAACATTAGGTTTGTGATCATACCAGATTTAATAAGGTGTTCTGTTAGTACCTTTTGCATTTGTACTCGGTTCAATGTGTAAACAACTCTACTGATCATTTCTCTCCAAAATTTTTGTGAAATACCTTTCTTAATCATCAGTGTCCTAGCACAATAAACAATAGATTTGTTTTTTTCTCTCAGTAATACCATTCTATTGTGGTGTACTTGGTGCTGACTTCTATCTCTTAATTCCATTTTCATTACAAAACAATGTAAACTCATCAGACGTAAACTCACCTCCTCTATTAGATCTCATACATTTCAATTGTCTTCTAGTTGCTTTCTCAACTCGGGCCTTATACCACTTAAACAATTGAAATGCATCACATTTTTCTTTTAAAACCATTACAGGCACCATTCTAGAATAATCATCCACAAATAGAATAAAATATTTGTTTCCATAGTAACTTATAGTTCTCATGGGTCCACATAAAGCAATAAGAACTAAATTTGAGATTCCTTATGTAACTTAAGTTTTGCTTGAAAAACTATAGTCATTTTACCCATTTGGCATTCTCTGCACATAACATTCTCAGGTTTCTCTAATCTCGGTAATCCTCTTACTCTATTCTTTTTACTAAATTTGATCAAGTTGTCAAAATTAGCATGACAAAGCCTTTTGTGCCATAGCCAAACATTCTCAACTTTACCTTATAGGTTGTTCTTCATAGAAGTATCAAGATAAAATAAATTACCTTTAGATTGTTCTCCAGTAGTAATCAGATTTTCTTTCTCATCAAAAAGTTTCACTCTTCCATGTTGAAATTTTAGTCAGTGACTTGTGTTATTTAACTGTGCAACACTCAACAGATTATACTTAAATCCTTCAACACAATAAACATCATCACATCTTGTGTTATTCAGTAGAATTATAGAACCTTTTCCTTTCATAGGGTATGGAGCATCATTAAAAAATCTAACATATCCTCCATCATGATTTTCCAAGGAAATAAACTTAAGTGTGTCACCAGTCATCTGATGTGAAAAACCACTATCTATAATCCATGTTTCATTCTTACTTACTTGTGATATTAGGGATCTTGGTTCTTTTTCATTAGGATTGTCTATAATAGCAACATAAACAACTTCTTTTTCATCACTGTCATCTGAATCATCATCACTTAAATCTTCATTAGAAATATGAAAAGATTTCTTACCTTTGTTTTTGTAGTCTCTAAATCTCCTAAATTTGTTTTCTCTTTTGTCTTTATATGTGTTATCCTCCTTCTCCTCATTATCTTTCTCAGGGAAGTTTGATGCAAAATGACCAATCTTCTTACAGTTAAAACATTTCAAGGGTAACTTACCTTGGTATTTTCCTTTGTCTCTTTGTAGCCTTCTAGCCAACAAAGCTTCAAACTCTCTCGTTCTCTTCATCTGCAACATATAAATCTTCCTAACCACTCTGACAGCTATAAAATATCTCACTAGCACTGCTCAAATATCCATCACTAGGTCTAGAATCCTTAGAGCTTCCTATCTTCAAAGATGACTTAAATGCAGACTCAATTTTAGATGTAGCAGGTAAACTATTATCAAAGTCATTAATCTCAAATGCAACTAGATTACCAATAGTAGCATCAAGAGAAACATTCATCTAAGGAACAGATCTCAACTCTTGTATAGAAGATACTCAAATAGCATAACTTGGTAGCAGGGCTCTCAACATTTTGCTTGTAAAATCTTCCTCTGTTATGGCTCCACCAGCTCCTCTGATAGAATTTACAATCTCATTAAGTCTAGTGTTGTATTGTATTATGTTTTCTCCATCTTTCATTCTCATGGAATCAAATCTATCTCTCAAAATTTCTGCTTTGGCTTTCTGAACATGTTGATCTCCACCATAGGTCAAAATAATTTTAACCCACATTTGTTTCGAAATAGTAGATCCATCAAGCTCATCATATTCCTGGTTGGTAAGTGTAGAAGCTATCTCAATCATAACTTGTGTGTGTTCTTGCTTCTGTCTTTGCTCTGTGGTTGTCAAAGGTGCACTAGCTGGTACAACATATTCATTATCAAGAAAATGAATTCCATATTCTCCTAGACCAGAGATGATGCAGAGAGCACAGTGGTAATCTTCAAATCTGCAACTTCATAATATCTTTCTCCAAACAATGAATAAGAGGTTCATAATAATGTCAACTCAATCATTAACTTTTATATTCTATCATTGAATTAATTCCACCACATTAAGTTAACATTACATTCATTGAATCCTTCGACATCCCAAAGATAATCATTTGCAATTAACAAGAAGAAATATCTTCCTAACTGGCCGCCACCTTTTCTCCACTCGAAGGCCGAGAGTAAAATATGGTGATCTCATTGGTCACCTTAGAAGCAACATTTAATGTCATCATCCATTCCAAAATGCAAGTAACTCTGCGAGATACATAGACCCTTCTTGGTCTAACAAGGCTATCGAAGCATCACCTTCTAGCCACCCCGCGGCATAACAGATTTGATAATCCGCTCGAATGGCTTGGTTCGAAAACCCATGCAAGGATTGGATAACATTTTCTTGGCAACCGTTTCACCGAGATTGGATTTCTTCACCATTACGCAGGTCTGCAGCATGCACATGCATAGTGACACGTAAATGTCTCAAAGCGGACTGTCACCATAAACTGTGTCCTCCACAAACAGTAAACAATATATATTTAAAATAAAACATAACAAACTGAATGCCTTCACAGTCTGGAATACCAATCACTAATTGTATTCGATTTCTCCCAATTGAGCAACTGTCATTCAAATTAGTAAAATTGATTTACTCAAAACTGAACAACAAACTGATGAACCGAATGTTATGAGATAACATTAACATTTGAAAGAATCACCACTTGTCAACATAAAACCATTAATGTCCCCAAATCGGACTGTCTCAACCAACCACAATGAAATATTAAACTCGAACAAAACCAGATGCCAAGAATTAATTCATATTCAAACAAAACAGAGATATTTGAAACTAATATGCACCATAACATTTCAAATATAACCATCCATTGCTATCGAAATAGAGATCTTCGAACTAAAAGCAAATGATATCAATTTCAAACAATATATCATTAACGTAACCAATCCAGAGTGAATGAAAATAGAGAATTGCAATGTGAAAGTGAAGAACAATGAATTCACTTCTCTCTTTTATTATTTTGTTTCCATTACACTATTCTTCCACAACCAATTCTCCACATTCCCTACGTTGTTCTACTCTACCAACTCTACTCCCCCTCTCTAACCGACTCTCCTATCGGTTCTTCATAAAGAACTTTCAAAACTGAATAACTAAATCCCCAAACTAATTGCTAACTTATTTCTAACTTCCCACACCCGACTAACTCAAATGATCGATTTGCAAAATGAGTATACTAATTAACCTTATAAGAGAATCATGGAGTTGACAATTCATGATTTTACAAACTCTTTATTTCTTATAACTTATACTACGACCACTAACCCTATTACATCATTCAAGACACAAAAATGGCTAACCGAGCCATATTACAATAAAATAACCATAATCTCTGAAATGTGTCCAATTGCCGGATGCCCCTGCATCATACTTTTGGGGATAGAAAAATTCAGGTCCCGTTGAATTGTTGTGAGCTTCTTCCGAGTCTTCCAATTCATAAGAACCTGCGGCATATACCCCGCAAACATAAACATTTCATGCCTTGGTGTCTCATTGCACCTTGGCTCCTCCATTTGGTACTTGAGATAAGCACCTACATCATGAGTGTGGAGCAACTCCACATGTTCAGCAAAGAAGTATCCCTGCACATCTGCAACAAAGGGATTAGAAAACATAAAATCATTATCATTCCATATCTCCATAGGTGGAGAAAAAAATTTCATCATTTTAGCCTCTTCATGGCCCTCATCTCTACCTCCATGTCCTTCCCATTCCTCAACTATAGCAACAAACTTATCCCACAAGTCTACCTCATCCGCAAGCCATTCTAGGCCTACCTCTATGTTGTCATCTTCAGCATCAACCAAGACTCCCTCATGAGCCCTTACACCCCCTATCATAGGTGAAACTTCCTCTTCAAGAGTACCTTGCCTAGTAACCTTCTCTTCCCCAACTTTTGACTTCTTCTTTACTGCTGCTACCTCCTCATTCTCATCCTTATGCCATTCATCTTGGCATCCCAACTCAGCATTTTCCATCCTCAAGGCTTCCTTGTTAGCCTTCCTTGCTACAACTAGCCTCTTAACAGGCCATTTCAACTTCTTTTGCACTTTCAAGTGCCAACTACTCATCTTCCTCTCTTCATCAAGTTTTCTCAACTTCTCATCAATCTCTTCAAGTTCTTCTTTCATCCTTCTCAAATCATCTTTTATCTTCCTCGATTCTTCTTCTTTCTTCTTTCTCTCTTCTTCTTCTCTTTTCTTTCTCTTTTCTTCTTCTCTTTTCTTCTTTCTATCTTCTTCTTCCCTTTTCTTCTTTTCTCTTGCCTCTTTCTCCTTCTTATCACCGTATATGTATTCCTTCCA
>MU226779.1:2978504-2990218 GCA_018584345.1 Thuja plicata | reverse complement strand
CAGTGGTAATCTTCAAATCTGCAACTTCATAATATCTTTCTCCAAACAATGAATAAGAGGTTCATAATAATGTCAACTCAATCATTAACTTTTATATTCTATCATTGAATTAATTCCACCACATTAACTTAACATTACATTCATTGAATCCTTCGACATCCTAGAGATAATCATTTGCAATTAACAAGAAATATCTTCCTAACTAGCCGCCACCTTTTCTCCACTCGAAGGCCAAGACTAAAATATGGTGATCTCGTTGGTCACCTTAGAAGAGACATTTAATGTCATCATCCATTCCAAAATGCAAGTAACTCTGCGAGATACATAGACCCTTCTTGGTCTAACACGGCTATCGAAGCATCACCTTCCAGCCACCCCACGGTATAACAGATTTGATAATCCGCCCGAATGGCTTGGTTTGAAAACCCATGCAAGGATTGGATAACATTTTCTTGGCAACCGTTTCACCGAGATTGGAGTTCTTCACCATTACGCGGGTCTACAACATGCACATGCATAGTGACACGTAAATGTCTCAAAGCGGACTGTCACCATAAACCGTGTCCTCCACCAACAGTAAACAATATATATTTAAAATAAAACATAACAAACTGAATGCCTTCACAGTCTGGAATACCAATCACTAATTGTATTCGGTTTCTCCCAATTGAGCAACTGTTATTCAAATTAGTAAAATTGATTTACTCAAAACTGAACAACAAACTGATGAACTGAATGTTATGAGATAACATTAACATTTGAAAGAATCACCACTTGTCAACATAAAACCATTAATGTCCCCAAATCGGACTGTCTCAACCGACCACAATGAAATATTAAACTCGAACAAAACCAGATGCCAAGAACTAATTCATATTCAAACAAAATAGAGATATATGAAACTAATATTCACCATAACATTTCGAATATAACCATCCATTGCTATCGAAATAGAGATCTTTGAACTGAAAGCAAATGATATCAATTTCAAACAACATATCATTAACGTAACCAATCCAGAGTGAATGAAAATAGAGAATTGCAATGCGAAAGTGAAGAACAATGAATTCACTTCTCTCTTTTATTATTTTGTTTCCATTACACTATTCTTCCACAACCGATTCTCCACATTCCCTACGTTGTTCTACTCTACCAACTCTACTCCCCCTCTCTAACCGACTCTCCTATCGATTCTTCATAAAGAACTTTCAAAACCGAATAACTAAATCCCCAAACTAATTGCTAACTTATTTCTAACTTCCCACACCCAACTAACTCAAATGATCGATTTGCAAAATGAGAATACTAATTAACCTTATAAGAGAATCATGGAGTTGACAACTTCGTTGTCAACTTCATGATTTTACAAACTCTTTATTTCTTATAACTTAGACTACGACCACTAACCCTATTACATCATTCAAGACACAAAAATGGCTAACCGAGCCATATTACAATAAAATAACCATAATCTTTGAAATGTTTCCAATTGTTGGATGCCCCTGCATCAAGAGACATGCAATATCTTTCTAATTTTCCATGTAGATAAATGTTCCCTATTCAACTTTGGTGCTTCCCTCTTATACATATTTAGATCTTGACTCAAGTCCTTTTAAACTTAACACTTCAGAGAACTAGTGCTCTGATACCAATTTTTGGTCCCACTCGGAGGGGGTTGAATCAGATTAAATCAAATCTAAACACTTCAAACTCAACTCACTGATTCACTCGGTAGCACTGCATACAATAATAACCGATTCACCAAATAACTTAAACAACCGTACATCTCACAATATGCAAATCAATCATTCAAACTTTGTAAACACAGATTTAACTCAGTTGACACTATATTTAACAAGGAAACTCAATATGGGAAAAACCTTTGTGGGAATTGTGACCCACAATGAAAATGTACCTTTTTGAATTACGCTCAGTTAAGAACTTATCTTGTTAAAGATTACAAACACATTTGCTAAATATGACCTTGTTAAGGGATTTCCCTTAGATCGGTTAAGATCTTCACCCTGTTAGGAGTGGCCTTGCTAGAGGACTTTAAACATTCTTTTGGAATGTCACCTACATCTAGGATTTACAAATAGGACTGATAAATCCACTTGGTTAAGAGATTTTCTCTATTACAAATGCTAAAACTTTGATCTGTAAATATAGCAACTACCAAGTTTGCTTGTGTCAGGTCCTTTATGCTCACATGAATATTGGCATCACATACTCCAATTGTCTTTGTTTTAGACTATAGATTCTACTCTTTCTTCTTCTCTGTTCTGCTCGGTAACTCTGTTCTTTAGCTTCTTTGCTTCTTAATTCAATTTGCCAGCATCATAATCTCTGTTAATTTTGCATCATCTATATAGACATACTTTTGCCTCTTAATCTACTTGCTTAGGTTTTCCATCATTTGCACTCTATCGTTCGATCATCTTCTTCATAAATCTCAATTTGGTAAACCATTTCACTTTTACCTCATAACTTGAACTTTTCTCGAAACTCACATATTCAGATTTAATCGCTTGATCTTCGCCTTATATTTTCTCATTGAAATTTCTCGCTCGTAGATCTTCTAAAAAACTTCCTTTAATTCTTTTCTCCATCCAGATCATCATGTCCTTGTATTAAATTTCATATTATCATCATTTAAAATCAATATCCTATACTCGGTAATTTGCATTGCAACTCGATAACTAACTTCAATCACTGCTCGGTGCTTGGTACTCGGTAACTAAAAACTGATCAACACAACTCTATACCAACTGACTCGGTCTAGCTCAGTAGAGTAACTCTTTTTAGTCATAACTTAACACTTTTCAATTTCTGACTTAATTAATCAAGTGTAATGACTTAATAACATCAAATATAGAGTAGGAAACGACTATATCAACATCACTTAATCAAAGTTGTCAAAATTAACATGACAAAGCCTTTTGTGCCATAACCAAACATCCTCAACTTTACCTTATAGGTTTCTCTTCATAGAAGTATCAAGATAAAATAAATTACCTTTAGATTGTTCTCCTGTAGCAATCAGATTTTCTTTCTTATCAAAAAGTTTCACTCTTCCATGTTGAAATTACAGTCGGTGACTTGTGTTATTTAACTGTGCAACACTCAACAGATTATACTTAAATCCTTCAACCCAATAAACATCATCACATCTTGTGTTATTCAGTAGAATTATAGAACCTTTTTCCTTTCATAGGGTATGGAGCATCATTAAAAAACCTAACATATCCTCCATCATGATTTTCCAAGGAAATAAACTTAAGTGTGTCACCAATCATGTGATGTGAACAACCACTATCTATAATCCATGTTTCATTCTTACTTGTGATATTAGGGCTCTTGGTTCTTTTTCATTAGAATTGTCTATAATAGCAACATAAACAACTTCTTTTTCATCACTGTCATCTGAATCATCATCACTTAAATCTTCATTAGGAATATGACAAGATTTCTTACCTTTGTTTTTGTAGTCTCTAAATCTCTTGAATTTTTTTTCTCTTTTATCTTTATATGTGTTATCCTCCTTCTCCTCATTATCTTTCTCAGGGAAGTTTGATGCAAAATGACCAATCTTGTTACAGTTAAAACATTTCAAGGGTAACTTACCTTGGTATTTTCCTATGTCTCTTTGTATCCTTCTAGCCAACAAAGCTTCAAACTCTCTTGTTCTCTTCATCTGCAACATATAATTCTTCCTAACCACTCTGACAACTATTAAATCTCTCACTAGCACTGCTCAAATATCTATCACTGGGTCTAGAATCCTTAGAGCTTCCTATCTTCAAAGATGACTTAAATGTAGACTCAATTTTAGATGTAGCAGGTAAACTATTATCAAAATCATTAATCTCAAATGCAACCAGATTACCAATAGTAGCATCAAGAGCAACATTCATCTGAGGAATGGATCTCAACTCTTCTATAGAAGATACTCAAATAGCATAACTTGGTAGTATGGCTCTCAACATTTTTCTTGTAACATCTTCCTCTATTATGGCTCGACCAGCTCCTCTAATAGAATTTACAATCTCACTAAGTCTAGTGTTGTATTGTATTATGTTTTCTCCATCTTTCATTCTCATGGAATCAAATCTATCTCTCAAAATTTATTCTTTGTCTTTCTGAACATGTTGATCTCCACCATAGGTCAAAATAAATTTATCCCACATTTTTTTTAATTAGTAGATCCATCAAGTTCATCATACTCTTGGTTGGTAAGTGTAGAAGCTATCTCAATCATAACTTGTGTGTGTTCTTGCTTCTGTCTTTGCTCAGTGGTTTTCAAAGGTGCACTAGTTGGTACAACATATTCATTATCAAGAAAATGAATTCCATATTTTCCTATACCAGAGACATGCAATATCTTTCTAATTTTCCATGTAGAGAAATGTTCCCTATTCAACTTTGGTGCTTCCCTCTTATACATCTTTAGATCTTGACTCAAGTCCTTTTAAACTTAACGCTTCATAGAACTAGTGCTCTGACACCAATTTTTGGTCCCACTCAGAGGGGGTTGAATCAGATTAAATCAAATCTAAACACTTAAAACTCAACTCACTGATTCACTCGGTAGCACTGAATACAATAATAACCGATTCACCAAATAACTTAATAACTTAAACAACCATACATCTCACAATATGCAAATCAATCATTCAAACTTAGTAAACACAGATTTAACTCAGTTGACACCAGATTTAACAAGGAAACTCAATATGGGAAAAACCTTTGTGGGAATTGTGACCCATGATAAAAATGTACCTTTTTGAAGTACGCTCAGTTAAGAACTTATCTTGTTAAAGATTACAAACACATTTGCTAAATGTGACCTTGTTAAGGGATTTCCCTTAGATCGGTTAAGATCTTCACCCTGTTAGGAGTGGCCTTGATAGAGGAATTTAAACACTCTTTTGGAATGTCACCTACATCTAGGATTTACAAATAGGACTTTTAAATCCACTCGGCTAAGAGATTTTCTCTATTAGAAATGCTAATAAGCAATAGTAAAAACTTGATCTGTAAATATAGCAACTACCAAGTTTGCTTGTGTCAGGTCCTTTATGCTCACATTAATATTGGCATCACATACTCCAATTTTCTTTTTCTTAAACTGTAGATTCTACTCTTTCTTCTTTTTTTTGCTCGGTAACTCTGTTCTTTAGCTTCTTTTGCTTCTTAATTCAATTCGCCAGCATCGTAATCTCTGTTAATTTCCCATCATTTGTATAGACATAATTTTGCCTCTTAATCTTATTTCTTAGGTTTTCCATCATTTTCTCTCAATTATTCGATCATCTTCTTCATAAATCTCAATTTGGTAAACCGTTTCACTTTTACCTCATAACTTGAACTTTTCTCGGAACTCACATATTCAAGTTTAATCGCTTGATCTTCACCTTAGATTTTCTCATTGAAATTTCTCACTCGTAGATCTTCTAACAAACTTCCTTTAATTCTTTTCTCCATCCAGATCATCATGTCCTTGTATTAAATTTGATCTTATCATCATTTATAATCTTGGTAATTTGCATTGCAACTCCATAACTAACTTCAATCACTGCTTGGTACTTGGTAACTGAAAACCGATCAACACAACTCTATACCAACTGACTTGGTCTAGCTCGGTAGAGTAACTCTTTTTAGTCATAACTTGACACTTTTCAATTTCTGACTTAATTAATCAAGTGTACCAACTTGATAACATCAAATATATAGTAGGAAATGACTATATCAACATCACTTAATCATTGTCTAATTTGTATTTTTCACCCATTTAACTTCTCCTTCGTATGATATGGTAACTGAATAAAAATTAGTAAATAAATTGTTTGACATCAATGACAAATTAATAACTAATCTAATTATCTCTACAAATATGTATACTCATTATCACTCGATCTTCATCATCTCCATTAGTTAATCAACACTAGATCCATTATCAATTAAGGTTCTACAAATGAGTTTTCCATTGATAAGGACAACCACCATAAGGGCATCATGTTGATCTTGAACTTCCTTTAAGGGTAAATCATCTTGAGTGAAGATAATTTGAGCTGGAATAGGCATAATATGCATACATTCCAAAAAGGAATCGATGCTATATTGACTAGGTGGAGGAGTTGGAAGAGTATTTAAAGCGTTTTGAAAGGCTTCATGATATGTAGTAGAAGTTTTAAGGAGTTCCCAAAGATGAATATTAGTAGGAGTGACACATTATTTTTTTTCCAAATCATACTCATTTCCAAGATTGGGAGGTAAGCATGGTGATGGAGGAAGCACGAGTTGAGAAGGTGGTAAAGAAATAGGAACAATCAAATTATTAGGTTAAGGATTATTTCATGTGCAGTAGGTGTGAGCCATTACATAACATTCCTTAATAAACTCCAAAGGACTTCTAGATTTTCCTTTCATAATTACAATTGGCTTATTTGGAGTTCAGAAAGAGTCTTGTTGATTATATCCTTTGACCTTAATCATAGGTGTAGTGAAAGTTTTAAGAGGTTTTGATTGAGTGCATCCTTTTATAGTTATCATAGGATTATTGGTTATCATAGGTTGGGAATGGATAACTACTTTAGTTGTTTCAATGTTGAAAACATAATCACTCAAAGGAAGAAGTTTAAGGATTTTTTGGTAAAAGGTTGGTTGAAGAAATGTAGAGGAATACTTAGTGGAGATGGAGTCGGTAGAGACTTCACCTATCATGATATAATCTTCACTACCAGACATCTCATGAGGGTTCCTAACATCATGACCTGTAAATAAATCATCAAAATACTTGCTAAAAAGAAATCACGCATGTTTGAAACAAGCTAAAGACAAATGAAATGCAACTATTTTTTGTATTTTCAAATGTAAATGCAATGCAAGATAACAATTTTTTTGTTCTTTTCCCCTTTTTATGATACAATAAAGAATAAATAATAAGAAATATAATGAGAGCATAAATATTAATCTAAGATAATGCAATATGTGAAAAGTAAATCTAATCACTAAATGACAATATTTTTGTTATTTTTGAGACTATTGAAATGCATGCAAATCTAACTAACCAACACAAAAGCTAAAATACATGAAAGATTTGGGTTCACCAAAATGTATAATAGAAAATGGTGAGAAATTATAGGATGTAGATCACTCACCAAATCTAAGTGCTACTATTCTATATTGGAATCACAAACCCTATCTAACAAGATATTTCTGGTAAGCACAACCAAGTGAGTAAGGGTGCTAACATGGGATCTATGCCTTATCGGGTTAGATTTGGTTGATTCCAATAAATTATATGCAAAAAATATGTAAATATGAAAGGATAAAGCTGATTATGCAATTAAATTAAAAGAAATGGGGATGGGAATGTGTGCACCTGAAAATTGAAGAGGGAAATTGCACTTTGAACCTGATTTTTTCGACCATTGGAATCTTGGATTTTGGAATTTTTTCAGATCTGTAAAATTTGAAATCTATAACTATCATGACCAAAGATTCTAATTCTAGGAAGGAAAAGGATGACTCAATTCAACCTAGTCTTGGATAAGTCTGACCTTACTCTACATTGTCCAAAGACTTTATGGACTAAGAAACAATAGAGATTTGGAATAATCAGACTGAGAGGTTTCTAAATTTGAACCTGTACCTACACTTTCTAAACCTACAAATATGGAAAATATGTGTGTGGGTGGCCATATAGGGGGTTTCCTTAGTCAACCCCCCATTTTGGTGATTCCCACCTTTATGGATAGCCGTTAGAACAAGTAAAATGTGTTGTGCTTGTGAATCTAGACTATGTCTAGAATGCAAGTAAGAAAGAGTGTCAAAGTGAATGCATAGACATAACCCTATGTGTGATAGAGTGAAACCCTAACATGTAAATGCAAACAATGTGTAGATTGAAAGCATGTAAATATGAAGCATCAATGCATAGATCTAAAAATAAAAAGGAAATCATACAAGCCCCCAAGGGAAAAGTACTCCTAGTCATCCTCACAATCTGTTTGAAACTCCATGATGTAGAAAATGGTGTCTTGAACGCTTGATTTGAAGTTATAGATGCTTGGAATAAGTCTGCAATGGCCAACCTTTTCTTCAATGGGTGTCATCAAGGTTGGGATTCCACCTTGCAATTGCTTGTTGTGATCAAATTGGGGTTTTTACCTTGCATTTTATTTTTATACCAAAATGAAGCAAGTAGGTTGCTTTTATAGTGATTTTAGAAGTTAGAATTGCTTAGTTGACCATAGATCTGGAAACCCTTCAAATCCATCAGGATGGACCTAGGCCCTAAATCTGGGGTCAATCCCCTAGGACAATGTAGAGTTAGGTTAGCCTAGTCTAGCTAAGTCGGCCTTATCCTTAGGGACTTTGGTTAATCCCGAGGACTAGGTAATTGTTGATCTGACAATTAGAGGTTAAAAATTGTGGTTGATTCTGACAATGGGGTTGAATTCTGAGGCCAAAGTGAGGTAAAATAGGACCTAAGAGATGAAGAGAATTTGTGATTGGAGTAAAATATATGAGGATGCATAGAACTTAGATCCTACCTTGATTTTACAAAATCTAGAGAGAGAACTCAAATTTGAATTAGGTATGCATTAAGTGCAATTAGGGAATCCTATAATGCAAATACACTAAGGTGGGTGCTAAACAATCATTAAATTATAGAGCACGCAAGTGCTTAAAAATTTAGGACGGTACAATAACATTCATCTTAAAAGGTTATATACCTGATCAGTTGATAGAGTATCATATGAGAGAGTATCAGTTTGTACAATAAAAAGTGAACCTGAAAAGAAATTTAAAAAAACAATAATTATGGATCATGAAGAAAGCAAAAACAATGAAAAAAAACAAAATATACAAAAAATTTGAAAAAGAAAAATGAACCTTGGTGAAAACCAGGTAAAAAGGCACCTTGGTAGAAGAAAAAAAAGCAAATAAGTAAAAGAAAAAAAAAATGCAATAAATCCAAGTACTTCAAAAACATGGTAAACAAGCGCTACTTGCTAAGCTCCTTTATCTATCAAGCATTTACATTTCCACCATCCTTGTATATATCTAGCTACATCTCGTCATTCATGTACATATTCATAATAAACCTCCAAATTTTCATAATGTCATCATCCAAGCAAGCTTTTATCATGGTTTGGAAATGGTCTCAGTCCATTATCATTGTCAAAATCCAAACTAGGAATAAAAACAATAAATCCATATATCAGGAGATCGTCATTGAAACAAATGCAAGAAGAAAACAAGCACCCTTCACCAAGATCAAGAACCATGACATTTGAAATTTTTAGTCAATCCAAATCATCAAATTTCAAAGATCCAAACTTTCAACCACAATCAAAAGCAACACATCAAATCAAATCTGAATAGCAAATCAAACAACTTGAACAAAATCAAAATGGATGATTTTTTTTTGAAACTATAGATTGAATAAAAAAATGCAAAGAGATTGAAATGTGTGTTTCTTGATTTTTGACATCACACCTTTTAGAAACTCTAGGATGTCTTTTTATAAGAGGATAAATGATGAAGCGTGATATTTTTCCTTGTTTTCTTCTTGTAAGATTGATTCAAAGAAGTATGCAAATCCATCTAAAGACATGATCATCAAAGAATCATCGAGGACATTGCCATATGAAATGGATTAATTCATTGTATATTTATGAAAAATGAGACTTAGGCCATTTAGGTTATTCATACCTTAATTCCGAGATCCACTTGCAAAATTGAATTTGACAAAAGTGGTATTCCTATCATCGTGGTTTAAAATCTAACCAGTGAGGGTTGTACCAGTTTTCAATTATCCACCAAAAAACTAAATGATGATAATAGAAAAAGAAAATGATATGATGATAAACTATAAGACGATAGTATGAAGCTAGTAGCATTTACACATTACACTCATGTTAGATTAATTCTTGCATTAATAATTATTATGGTATTTCTCAAGGAATGGGAGGGTCAATCATCAAAGTCAAATCATCAAAATTCTTCTTCCGGTGGAATATGTTGGACTTTAACAAAAACAATGCATATCATTTACATCCATATTCATTAATTTTGTATCATTCTTCACTAAATACATCTATTAGGTGCATTTCACTTGCATTAAGGAACATTTTCATATTAGGATCATTTCATTAATCATTAATTATGTAGATGCATTTATTACCATCATTATCATTAATATGTATTCATAATCCATTATTCATTATCATTTGGTTACATCTAAGCATTATTTTATTGCATTTCATAACACATTAAGAATAATTAGGTTCATTAACATTATCCATGGCATTACATCATTAATAAATCATCATCATATACATAAAGCATTACATCATCATAACCATCATGTCCATATTTTGCATCCATCAAAAAGAAAGCATAAATATGAATCATTTTTCATGCATTATCCATCTAATTAAGATATCCATCTAAACATTTATATAGGTTAAACATCCATATGCATCCGTACATAAGCATAAAGAGTAAAGTAAATGCGTCCATACATACTGCATAGAAAACCACAAAAACATGCATATAGATATAACCATATAAAAATGCATCCATCAAATGTCTCACAACATCATCATATATCATCAAAATCATAAATTCCAATGTATAATGACATCAAAGGATAATAATTCATCATTATCAAAAGGGGGGGTAAGATATATCAAATGTCCAAATGAAGAGTCCATCACTAGAATAAAAAAGAGAGATATGTATGTCCATCATCAAAAATTTCATATCATAAAAATATCTAGGTATGACTCCCTCCTGACTATGTAGGTCACTTCATCAAAGTACCACCTGCACCTGTATTTGTACTCTAGGCATGTGTCAAAGGTCCAACACCACCATCTATACCTACTCCTGCATCTGGTTCCCTTAGAGGCCTAGAAGATGGACTTGTAATCCCTCAACTAGACTATCTACTCCGCCCATGCCTAGACATTTGAGAAAAAGATGGAATTTGACTATTTGTAGGTAGCACTACATAGTACACAACATAATAATAAGTAGCCCAAGTTGTAACCTCTATCATCTCTCTGATATGATAACAAGTAACACCTTGCACTACTATCTTCACAATACTATGTCCTATATCCTCAGCAACACCTGACGGTCCATCTCATGATCCCTCTCTGATCACATGGCTTCTAAATTTGATCTCATAGTAGCCAACTCACCCTCAAGGGCTTCAATATGTGCCTATAGTAGAGTAATATTTACATGGGCAGTCGCTAGCTCACTGCGTAACCTTTGTATCTCCTAGACTGGGGCACCCTCTGCACAATCGGTACTCCTCTCTGATCATCTTGTCCTGGATAATGTGCCATACCTAACCTACTCTGCGAGCAACCCACCTCTGATTTAGAAACACTACTCTCCTCCTCTTGACAACATCTCCTCGACCATCACCTCCTTCATAACCACCATCATCTCCTCTGTAACCACCACCATCTCCTCCATGGAAACCATCACCACCTCCACCTCCATCTCCCCCAATAGCTCTCCCACCCCTCCCTCTTGTAACCACCCTAATTTGGTCTGCTCTTGTATGCACCCTAAAATGGTCGCCTGGACTATGGGCCCCCATTTATCAATTTATCAATTTATCAAATTCCTGAATCAATGCTTTGCAATATTTTCAATTCAAATCAATTTCCTTGATCAAATCATAA
>MU226779.1:2964705-2978400 GCA_018584345.1 Thuja plicata | reverse complement strand
TTAAAATCTCTCTTAATTAAATAATATTATCTCATTTAATTAAAATATCCCTTTTAATTAAATTAAATAATCTTATTTAATTAAAAGAAAATCCCTTTTTTAATTAAATAAAACCCCCACTTAAATCCCTCTTTGTTGAAAAAGGAAATAAATTAAATAAAAATAAATAAAGTTCTTTTTCTACATGTCTTCCTAAATGGTGGGCTTTTTGCCACTTAATCATAGCCTTTGATTTTGCCTCTTAATCTCCACCATCCATTGTTCTTTAAAAGGAAACCTCTCCTTCTCATTTGATAATCAAGATTTTATGCTATTGTTATGTTGCAGGTTTGGAGAGCAATTTTGGAGGACATTTTGAGCACTTGAGCTTGGATATTGCAACTTCTCTCTTCTTGTCTTCTTCTTGCATCCATGGTTATTCATGTAGATTAGATTCATATTAGATTAAATTCATATTTCCTTTCATAGAATAATCTTGCATTGTTATCATTTAGATTAATTTCCTTTCATGCATTGCAATCATATAGAATAGTTTTCATTTCATTTCATATTGGATGATCATGGAGACTAGCATCCTTTCTTTTTCTCTCTGAATCTCCCATTTCATGGTGTACTTGTAGGGGCACAACTAGGTCAAACTGAGGGCCTCTATCACAAACCTTTGCACTCCATGACTAGGGAGCTATGAGTCAATATTTGAGGCCTCATTCTTGAGCAACCTTGAATGGAATGACCCATAGAAGTGTGACACATTTTAAGCACACATCTCTAACCATAGACCCTATTTTCTCTAAGTGTGATCATACCCCTAATTATGTCAAGACAATTCTTTAATTAATTGGTATAATTCATTTAAATCAAATTTAATCTCCTAAGTGATCTAATCACTAAATTACATTAATTGCCTTAGCCAGTTAAATCAAATCAAATCAATTAAATCAAAAATAATCAAATACATGGCTAATGTAATTAATTAAAATGAATTAAATAAATCATAATTACAACTCCTCATTTGCAAAAGGGAAAGTCAATTCCCTAGCCAATGAGAGTTAAATCACTTGGATCACCTCACATGGATCACCAAAGATTCAATATCCACCTCTCTTCAACTTTCAATCCTAACCTCTCATTCCTCAAATTCTTCTATAAATAGAATGAATTTTGAGCTCAATGGGCCCATAATTTTAGAATTCATTTTGCAAACTTATGCTGCTCATATTCTTAGAGATTTCTTATTGCATTTTAGCTCTAACATTTAGCTTTGTTATAATCTTTCAATTGGATCTCTAAAATGAACTTTGATTGAGTATTTTGGCTTGCATTTAGATTAAATATTTCATTCTAAGCATGATGTTGCCACTAATTTATACATAATCTGACAAAAATTATAGCATATTTCATACTCTTCTTAGATAGGGAGCAATATGTCGATTTTGGTGATATGTATGTGATTTTCCTTTGATATTTCATGTTATCTCACTAATGCAATGACATATTGAAGTGTTGTATTGCAGCTAGCAGATCCACAAAATACACACATTTCTGGCGCCCACCGTGGGGCAGATCCTCAAATTTTACCTCATTTTTTACTATTTTGGTTCTTTGTTTCCAGGTCTAGAGTTGCCTTTTGTTGATCCACGCTCGCATTCGGGAAAGTGCCTCGCATATAGGAAATCAAACCACATCCTGGGTTTCTAAACTCACATTTGGTAATTTCTACATCGCATCTTGTAAAGGATCGTATCTGGTAAGATTTTGTATCGCCTTTTGTGCAAAGCATCGCATTCAGGAAAGGGCCTCACATACAAGATATCTAGGCTCGCATCTAGGAAAGGCAATCACATCTGGTTATTTTATTTTCAAATTGAAATGTCTAACCACTAATCTTGTGACCTTTTTTGTTTCTATCCTTGAAACAACCTAACTATTGATTGCAGGTTGCTGTCAAAGCCTTTTTTCTCAAAAAGGTGGAAAGTAACTACTAACTTGTGGTTTGCAGGTTGTAGGATTGTCCAATTTTATTTTGTTTATTCAAAGATTTAAAACTAATTACATTTTCCAATCACTTACTAAATTGACCAGAGGATTATGCTCTTTTCGTTCAAGGAAAATCAGAAACTCAAAATTCAATTTAAGATTTGATAAGAATTTGGAGTAAATTGAACAAGGCAAACTCACATTGTATAATTCTTTTTGGGATAGTAATTGAGCAATCAAAGCATTAGATCTTGTAGTTAAATGAACAAGCACATTGTATAATTCTCTTTGGGAAAGTAATTGAACAAATCAAAGCATTAAATCTTGTGGAAAAATTGAACAAACCAAATTCATTGTCTAAATTTTTGGAAAAGTAAATGAACAAGCAAATCACCTAATTTGGGGAAATTTAACAACACAAATTTTATTTTCAACTGCTTTGTGATTTCTTAAAACAGCAACTTAAACTTGAACTTAAGCTTACTACTTAGTCTCACTAGAGGATTTGCTCTTCTTTCCAAGTGGAGGAATCAAAGACTCATCATTAGAGATTGAGTTTTGAGTGAATTATTTTGAGAAAATGAACTTGTTTGGTGTGTTTTTCTAGGAGAAAACAACATGGAATATGAGAGTATGCTCTTCTTCTTTTGAAGAATCAGAAATCTAGACTCCTAAGCTCGCCAATCCTTTTTATTTCTTTCAAAAATATTAGAGGGCCTGCCAGTTGAGGAAAAAATCTCCTGTGATGATCCAAGTGAGGACAGGTTTATGCCAACCCTTCCAACTCACTATAATCAATATGCTTTCTTGTAGGCCAAAGCCTCAGAAGACATAATTGGTTTTATTCCTAGAATTTTGACATCATTCCTTAAACATGCTTGAGTGTGTGTAGAGTGGAGCCGCTTGAATCTTGTTTGTGAGACTACACACATTTTAGTACTCATAGGGCTATATGCCTCAATTTTGCCTTGTGAAATTCTATGGAAGATTATTGCGAATGGATTCCCCAACACAATAAACACTTGTAGTCAAACAAACCCAATTTATCTCTGAAAGGGTGATAATATTTGTGCAAGGCAAATAGTAATTGCCCCAAGATAATCATCATTTTGTGCCCTTACTTTCATTTGGATTTGGCTAATATGAAATCTTGATTGAAGTCATTGGGTGCTTGGTGATGGTCATATTCTGATTAGCATGTGAGTGTGTACCTGAGTCTACGAGGAAAGATTTTCATTCTATTCTTAGAAACTAGGGAATAGGGAAAGTGTTTGATCACCCTTAACAAAAGAACATTGCTTGATGTGTCCAAAAGACTCACTGAAAAGATAACTCCAAAAACAAGAAATAATTTTCATTCCCTGACATACATGTTGTTTACAACTCACTGGAAAAGTCTCAGAAAACCCCTGGTGTCAGATAAATTTCATGCATTTCAAGACAAAACTGACAAAAATATTAAAGCCATCAGAGGCTCGCTTTTGATCTGTCTAAGCCCGCATCTGCTTGCATTAGCTCACATCTAGGGTATTTCATCCCTTCTGGTCATTTTTGGCTCACATTAAGGACACTTTCTTGCATCTAGGGAATCAAAGCTCACATCTGGAAAATCAAGCCTTGCATTTAGGGAGTCGCATCTAGGACATTGGGCCCTTACACAAGTGTTTCTCAAAGAAATTTAGTACTTTTGGATACCCTCTTGGCTCTTTAGTTTGGTCTTGTTGCTCTTACTGGTCCACCTATTGTTGTTTCATAGCTTTATTAGGATTCTACCTTGCATGTCCTCTTGGAATCTCGTAATTGGTCTCAAAATGTGTGGTTCTCATTTATCAAAACCTCTTGATTCTCAGCTCACTATCAGGTCATTCTAACCCTCTGACACTGAAGTCATTCACTTTCACCAAACACAAACAAACTTCTACTTGGACACACTTACTTGTACAACTTGAGACTCTATTTGACACTATTGGAAAACTTGGACAAAGTTGAGATCCATCTTTCATGGTTAACACAAGATGCAACAAGTATCTTGCTGACGAATCAGAAGTACCTCCTATATTACTATAATATCATCAAGGAGAGACATCTCGTAATCTCCTATTCAATCAAGACTCACCCACAATGGGTGCTCCTCATCAAGAATGGAGTAGAGCTTTTGAGGAATACAACAATGGACAAAACTAAAAAGATCAAGACAACAGTAGTGAAGAAGAAGAACATATCACCCTGTAGACACCCAAAATTGACCAGGTGTCTTAGTATCATCAAAAACTGCAAATCTCAACCAAATGCTTCAAAATGGATCAAAATCAATTCAAATGGACATTTATCAATCAAAGTGGACAAAATCAAGTTAAATCAAAGGATTAATTAATAATGAAATCAAATAATCAAAAATCAGCCTAAAAGGGATCAATCAAATTATATAATTGATTTTAATCAATTAATTGTATAGTTTTAAATCAAAAATCAAATTGAACCTATTTCCCTACATGGATAATTTAATTAATTGATTGAATTAAATAAATCCTAATATCTTTCAACATAAATTTGGGCAACCAATGAGAATTGAGAACACAAAAGCACATGGATCACTCCTAACTTTGAATCTCAATCACTCAAATTTGTCCCTTTGAGACAACCATTTAAATTGTCCCCCCGTTTGAAACCATCTCAAAGCCTTTTACCTAACCAAGGCTTAATCATGGTCAATTCAGTCTACCCCCTACCCTTGGGATTTTACTATAAATACAAGCATTTTTCAAGCATAATGAATCCTAGAAAATTTGAATACAAAGCATCCTCATTATAGGCAATTTCATAGCATCTTGAGCAACAGTGAGAGAATTTTTATAGGAAATTGAGATATCATATAATTTTATGAGAGCATTTGAGTTCATCTTTGTATCAAATTGAGAGAATTGAAAGCTAGATTAAGCATTTTATCATATTTTTCTCATTCTAGGATGGTCACTAGTAGAGATTAAGGTTGAGAGCTCTACTGGCAAAGCTTAGTTAGAGAACCATGAGATGTTATGGATGTTAAATGCAATTCTTTAGATTAATTTGCTTATTTATTTCCATATAATTGTATTTAATTGTCCTAATTTCATGAAGGTGTATTAATTCACACACAAATGGCGCCCACTGTGAGGCTTAGGCCTCATTTTCATCGTTTTTATCAAGTTTTATGTGTTTTTGCTTCACTTTTGTGTCTATTTTGCATAAAACAGGTGAAGTGCCACGTATGAAGAATATGATGACGTGTGTGAACAGTGAAGTGACACATGACAATCTTACTCTATTTTTGTCTTAATTTCTTGCACCGCGTACAAGACAAAGTGTGATGCCTAAGCCTGTAAAGCATTGTCTGTGAGCTACAAAGAACCGCCTGTGAACTGTCAACTACCTAGTGTGATCTGTCTTTTGGCGCATTTTAAACTTTTTGTGCCGCCTATGAAGTTTAATTTACCGTCTATGCATTTTTCAATGTCGTGTGTTAAAGTTTAAATTTCGCTTTGAATTTTTAAATTCTGCTTAGAAATAGTTAAATGCCGCGTATTAGCTGTTAAATTCCGCGTAGAATTTATTTCTTTATATCAAGTTTAATTTGATTTTATCACTATTTCAAATCTCTATATTTTTATTCCCTACATATGACACAGCATTTAAAAGTTCAGAAACCAGAACTTAGAGTTACAAGGCCTAGTAAAGAGGTAAGAGCACAAACTAAACATGCTAAGAAAATTCATGCTTCCAATCTTTTAGAAAGTTTAAAAGAAGAAGAAGATTTGTATGATCACTACATGAAAGTATTTTTTGCATACAAAAAGAAATTCCCTACTCTTTAGTTGATTTCTTGTTTTTGAGTTCTTTAAGCTTGATTTTGCAAAATTTGATCAAAAAGAATTTAGGAGCATTTTGTAAATTTATTTTCAAGATTTTATTCACTTTGTTCTCTTTGTGTTGACTAAATTTTTGGAGGAGTCAGAGTGGGAACGATCGCCACTATGTGAGTAAGCAAGCAAAAAATCAAAAACCTCAAAAAAGCGCCTAGCCTTTGCTAGCTACAAAAGAGGTATTTCTCAAATCAAGCTTGCATTGCTTAAACTGGGGCTTTTCTTTAAATCTAGTTTAACAGGAAAAAATCCTATTATTGTCCAACTTGAACAAACATTAGGCATATTCTCTCCACTTTGCGAAGTGGATCAAAAATCCAAATGTGTGAGTTTGACTTGGTAGAAAGAAAGGTATAAGGAATTAACCAAACACTTCAATTTTAAGAACCCCCTTGTCAAGGGGTTGAAAAAGAACAAGTGTGTTTGAACAAGGAACGACAATAGGGATATGCTCTTCACTTTCTAAGTGAATCAAACTCCCAAACTTGTTAAAACAAGTTCAATTTCTTGTTTTTCTATATATGCTAGATCAATTAGAACTTTAGAGGGCCTACCTCTCAAGAATTCCTTTATGAGGGCGGTGAGAGGGAATGACCCAAAGTGGGAGACAATCACTTTAACCGTGATACTATCTGACCCACTATAAATAAATGCACTTTACCTTAATAGGAAAGTGACTAAGTTGTGTGCAAGTCATCTTCACTTCCTCGAGTAGTCCTTCGAGATTGTGCAAAATCATACTTTTGTGTGTGTGGGAAGCCTGCAAGGGGGTAAAAGAACTTGGCACGATATAGAACGAAGGTCTTCATTAAAACCTTGTTAAAATAGTAAGCCTAGCTTTTAGAGCCATTGTTAAAAGCCAAAATTGACTCTAGGTACAGATTTCTTGGAAGATTTTTCTTATGTTATACTTGTGAAAATGACCGAGAACATACAATTTTAGTGTTATTTTAGGGACATGATGCAAATTTGATGTGTGTGTTGAGTTTGTATTTAATTTTCAAGCAAGAATCTTCTCTAACAAATCTGATTAAAAACCTTAAACATTTGAAAACCAAAAAAATTGAAAATTCAACTTTGATCTATTAAGTGTCACGTATGAACAATTAAGTGATGCCTACAAATAGTTCTGTGATGCTTAAACAACTAAAGAGATGCCTGGCATCTGTCAAAAACTGCATAAGTCACTGGAAAGTGCCTCCTAGAAACATTTCAACAACGCCTATCAACAGGAAAATGTCACGTACTAATAGCAGAGTGTTGCGTACAAGAATTTCAGTCAACGTGTACTAACATTTAAGTCACGCCTACACACCAGGAAGTGACACCCAAAAATAAAGAAGGGAAAACAAGGGGCATTTCCCGAGGTTTTGGAACAATTTTGAAATCATATTTTAATACCCTTTTCAGATTTATTCTTTTCCAGTGAAACAAATAGATCATATTCTTCAAAAACATTTATAATGATGAATCTATTTAAGAAACGAATCAATCCTATGGTGGAGAATAATTATCAAAGTCAAGACCAAAATCTCCATAGGACTCAATATGACGAAGTAACTAAAGATGACATATTGGAGGCACCCCAAGATCCCATATTTATGGAAACAATGCTCTTAATTTTGAATAAGGATAAAGAAGCATATTTCTCAAATTTTGCTCAATTAGGAGCTAATCTTTCTCATAATGATGACACATCAAACTTCAAGAAGGATGAGGAAGAACAAAAGGATACATTATCTAAAATGCCATCATTACAATCAATTTTTCCTTTTCTTTATGATGATGGGCCATCTGTATCTTTGTCTTCTTCACCAAAAAAAACATTTAAGTGCAACAAACCTATCTTGGATCAAGGGAAATTTCATGAACACCCTATTTGTGATCAAGATCATAAAAAGAATAAAGAGCAAGGTACTACTCTCAAGCAAGATCTAATGCACAAACCCCTATCTAGTAAGGTTTCTCCCATAGCCTTTACACCTTTCATCCTTCGTCCATCTCACAAAGCTTCACAACTATCCAAAATTCCTCCACCAAAGAGTGAGCCTAATGATGATACTTTCCATGTTGACTATGTCTACCCTCAAGGGCTACCTCTAAAAGAAACCCAAGCTAATTTACATCTTTCTGAAAATTGTTTCCATGCTTCAAAGATCTTGGACCCCAAAGCTTCATGTGCTTCAATGCCTATCCAGAAGGATTCTCCATCATTCTTCCAAACATTCCCCATACATATCCAAGCATCCACCTTGTCCTTAGAAGTGGTTCCATTTCAAGAGGATAATCAAAAGAGCAAAGAAATAAGTATCAATAAAGATCAAGATCAAGATGTTATACAATCCCCTTCCGTATTTGATGAAGGTCCCATGTCCATAGAAGCTTGTGATGATCCCCTTGCACCCTTTCATGTCTTCCAAGCTGATATCCTTCCATTTCATGAACAAAGTGTCCTTCCAAGCTCTATACCTAGTCCAATTCCCAAGAAAGATCAAGATATCCCTTCCATCATTTCCAATGAACATATTGAAAATCAAGAGCAAAAAACCCTCTCTACACCATCCAAAGATCCTTGTCAAGATTGAAGTATCCCATCAACTCCTTGTCATGATCCTCCATATTCACCTAAAGAAACCATCATTCCTCCAAATTCATTGCATGATAATAAATCCCTTCAAGCTTCATTTGATCCTATCAAAGTTTCTCCTATGAAAGCTACTCATGAGCCTATTGGTATAAAGATAAATCTTAAAGATGAGAGCCTTCACAATATAACTCATGCCAAATATATTGATATCCCTTTCACACCTTATCTTCCTCTATTCAAATGCAACTATATGCCTTCACCATCCTCCAAATCCATTTTGGGTTCCTATGTCCCAAAGATAAAGTTCCTATGTCCCAAAGCTAAATTATTCATCCCTTCCATCCATATTAGGTTCGTATATTCCTCTATCAACCATTCCTACCATCCCTAGCTCTCCATTCACTTACCCTACCATGTATCAAGATCAACGAAGGCATACATACTTGAAGAATTTCCAAACACAAATCCATATGAACCCTCCATATTATTCCCATTCACCCAAAATTCCTAAGTCTTTTGGAAGAAATTTGGATGTGCAACATAAAAAGCAAAAATCCAAGAATCCAGATGTGTATACAAATCACCATGTATCATCTAATCAACATGTGAATGAAAAGAAAGAAGAAATATCTAAAAGGCCGCAAAGGTCCACCAAAAAAAAAGAAAAAAAAAAAAATGTGGGCTCCAAAATCCCTCATTGACGAAATGCATTCAAAATCATCGCAAAAGAAAGAAAAATCAAAGACTATGTGGATTTCCAAGTCACTTTTGAAAGACTTGCACACAAAATAAAAATCAAACTTGACATTCAAGCTTCCAAAGGCTTCCATTCCATCTCCTTCCAAACATTTTCCACTTTCCAAGTCTACTTTGGGTTCCCATATCCCAAAATACACTATCTTAGCTACATCCTCACCTCCTTCATCCTTTGTTCCTCCATCATTCCACCACCCTTCAAAGTGTGTGTCAAAGTTGATCTTTCCAACATTTCCATCCAAAATATACCTTCTTCTTATCCTCACATTCATTATCCAACACATACTTTCCATCTTTCCATCCCTCTTATCCAATCTGTGGCATAAAACCTTCACCACCATCTACCCTTATCCTCCATATGTGTCCTTTATCATCACCTTATCAATATCTTGGAGCATCCTAGCCATATTCATGGTTTATTATAGCATATCTTTCAAAAGAGCATTGTCCAAAGATCCAGATGTTGGGGAAATTTTGAAAAATACAAAAAAAAAATTGAAAAAAGAGAAAAGTGCCTTGGTGAAAACCTGGTAAACGGGTGCCTTGGTAGAAAAAGTAAAGAGAAATAAATATGTCCTGTGGTGAAAATCACTTCTTGTGGCGCATTGAGCAAGTACCATGATGAAAACCTGACAAACAGACGTCATGCGTAATTCCTTCCTCTTGCACTCTACACTTGGGGGAAAGTTTCATCCATGCTATCCTCCATCTTCCTATCATTTATCTCACTTCCATCCATATTCCCTATTTTACCTTTGGTCTTGACAAGGTTGAACATATCCATGAGCATCAAGTATCTTGACGTCGTTATCCTTTCCATCAGCTTATTTACTTGTTGCATCCATGTGACCCTACCATGATCATGTTTCTCCCCAATCGACCTTCATTATTCCTATGTAGTCTTTCCATAATCCCAAATTATCCCCTCATAGCCTCCATCACCCCTTTATCCTGATCGTGCTATCCTATCCACATCTTACCCAAATTGATCCATTGGTCTTGATTGAAAATGAAGGACGTAAAGTACAAAATTTGTTATCAGAACCCCCTTAACATGTCTACTCTTTTGGATCACACGCTTTCATGACAATAGATCATTATCCCATATGCTATCTAGAACTGCATCATTGGCTTCCATTTCTTATCCAAAAATATGTTGCGCATTTCTATATCATTTTTCCTTAGCTTGGGTAATCTTGAGGAGATGGTTCTGTGGGTCACATTCACATTCTTCATCCATCAATGACCTTTCCATTTCTAATCCATCAGCTTGCAGATCCATCTGTCATGTCCTATACCTTGCTAGACTTTGGGGGAAAACCACTCTGATCTTGTTTGAGAGATGGTAAAATCTAAATTTAAAAAAAAAAATCTCTAAAAAAAAAAAAAAATTCAAAATTCAAAAATCTCTAAAAAATCAAAATATCAAAAATCTCTAAAAAAATCAAAAGTCTCTAAAAAATCCAAAAACATTAAAAAAATCCAAAAATCTTGCTTAAAGTCTATTTGAGCTGCATTGCCAAATCATTGTCACATACTCGGTTGCATTTGCCCAAGATTTACACAGTCTCATTTTTACTTGGGGGCAAAGCATTGGTTCTTGGTACAAAGGGATTCAAAAGTGCTACATCTTGGTCACATGACAGAAGCAGATTTTTAGAATTTTAGAGGAGAGATATTTTGGAACCTTTGATGGATATCATTGTTCAATTCAAACCATTTGATCGCATAACTTGATCCTTGAACTTCATTGACTTATTTTATCAGGATTAAAAATTGACAATACCCTAAATGATCAGCATGTTTGGAATTCTTATTGAAAATCTTGATACATTGAAAAACACTTGAAATTTTTTATATTTTTCATTAACTTTTTCAAGTCGTGTTCTTTTTAGCTAATCGATGATGTTTTGAATAGATTGGCGATGATGAAGACATGATGTTTTCTTGACTTTTGTGTGACTGTTTTGAGGAAGATACTTTTACTTGTGTGAATTCATCTAAGGACATTATCATCAAAGAGCCATCCAGGACATTCATATAGGAAGGAGGGTCAAACTTTGTTTGTTTACACCAAAGGATACCTTGGCTATTTAGATCTTCAATATCTTAATACTAAAATCCACTTGCAACATTGAATCTGTTGAACCTGGTATTCATACTCATATAGGTGGTCATTCAACTAGTGAGAGTTGTACTAGGTTCCTTAAAGAGGTTACCAACTGAGATGAAAGTCTTATTCATATTCCTATGGTCGCAGTGGCACCAGTAAGGATTGTATCGACTCCTATTTCCACAAAGCTCAATGATGAAAATATATCTCTTTTTGCATTTCTTTTGCAAAATCAATGATAATTAGTTGCACTGCATTTTCATGATATATTAATTGCATGTTTATGGTATTTTCCTTAATCAAGGGGGTGGAATTTAATCATGGTTACATCATCAATGTCCTCAAATGTCTGATCCGTCAAATTGATCAATTCTACATCAAGGATATCATCACTATACATCTGCTCACTTAGGGGCAATCTCACCATTTGATGAACTAGGGGAAACCTAATTCTATTCATTACATGTACCTACATCTGCACCTGAATCATATCAATGAAGGCATTATATTTTTCCATTAGTATACACAAGGAAAAACATGATCTACACCATCATTTTACACTACACCGACAGACAGGGCACAGCACTACCGGATGCCAAGGTTACCCAATACTGCAAAGTTCAAAGCATTCTGATAAACACTATTTAGTGTTACCCAATGACAAAAAGGTAAATGGAACCTAACGAGTAATAACAGTGCAACCTGACAGAATAGTATAGAGAGGAACCCGACATATAAAGGGAACCTGACGATCAGTTCAAACAAAGGAGCACCGACAGACTTTCAGTTCAACCCAACGACCAAGAACTGACAGTCAATTACATCCTTCAAAAAGTGGATCTGACTTTCCACGTCAGATAAATCACTGAAGTTGTATTTATAGCTTCTTGATTTACTTTAAAATCCATTATGTGGGGAGGAAGCAATGTATTTAATATTGTTTTAATTAGTTTTACTGATTTAAAACATGCAAACTAAAGATCAAGGTCAAGTTGTAAACCTTGGATCTAAGAGTTAACATTGTAATGTGTGATTCTAAGATAGGTCAAATACTTGTATAAATAGGTGCTCAATCTATTGATAATAGTTGTTTTTCAATGAATATTGTAGCCACGGAGAGCATCTAGAGACCAGACAAGAGAATTCATGCAGAAGGACAGAAAAGAATCAAATCAATTTCAAGAACAAGAACACAGGCTACCGACGAGCAGAGAAAGGTATTAATCAATCACTTAAGGTGATATTATCATTATGAGAGCTTTAATAGATATGTAATCAGCAATTTTAGATTGCATACAGTCAAGTCAATCATATGTACTCATTCTAACAAGTGTAGTACACAAGAAATCCTTTCAAGAAAGGTGGACTTAACAGTCCTATTATAAATCTCTTAACTGGGTGCACACTTAAATCAGTGTTGCTAAAGCTCTTAACATAGTAGATCTTAACCGGTCTCCACCTTAATACTCCTAATAGGGTAGATCATCAGAAGTGATCAATTGTAAGCCTTTACTGGCTCCCTTCCATTCTGCAGATAGTGAAGTTTTGTGGGTGCCATCCCCACCGTCGTTTTTACTTCCTAACAGGATTTTTCTGCGATATCATATCTTGTGTTATATGTTTATCATTTTCATGAATGTTTCTATGAATGTTAAAAACAATTAAAGATTATGGAATAATACTACATGCATAAGAAAGAACAACAGTAATGGTCGGTAATACAGTAACGAATGATTACTAATGATAAATTGTGAAAAGTGTTAAAATTTTTAGAGGTAATGATTCACCCCTCCCCTCTTAGTACTACTTCCCATTAATTCCAAAAATTGGTATCAGAGCTAAGTCTCTTCAAGGAAAAGCTTAAAGGCTTAAGAGGAAATATCTATAGACACCCTAAAATGGACAGGCTTGCGACTTTAATTAAAAACACAAATTTTCATCTATTAATTAATGGGTTTTTAATCATTAAATAATCATCTATTTTCTTCTAAATTCATTCCTCAAATCATCGAATCCATTTCTCAAAATTAATCAAATAATTAATTTTATTTAATTAAATAGCTTTAATTGATTAATTATCATTAAATTAATTAATTAAACTCAATTTCCTATAGTTTAAATTCAAATATTTAAACTTACTAATTAAATTCTTCCAATTAAATTAATTTAATTTCACCAAATAAAGCAATTCTTAATAAAAAAGAATTTGATTATCTCACATGTTGAAAATAATTAATAAATAAATGAATTAAATACTCATTTATCTTTAAAGAGATAACTCCAATTACATCACATGGGTTACTCCACCCATCTCTCCAGTCCACATGGGTAACTTCACCCACCTCTTCAATTCAAAAAGGTAA
>MU226779.1:2912745-2940188 GCA_018584345.1 Thuja plicata | reverse complement strand
CCTGTTCCTTTTGATCACAACCGTTCATCTCCCCATCTCTAGGATTGATCTCAACCACTCATTTCATCACCAATTCCTATATAATAAACCCTTCATAACCATTTGAAGGATCCAGGATTTCAAGCTTGCATGCGCCATTACTCTGTCAACATTCAAGCTATCTTGCGATCACACACACTTTGCAATTATCAAATTCTCGACGCTTCTCAAGTCATAGACGCTGCCCAGCCAATACTGAGCATCAAGAACAGCGTTTCAGAAGGAGTAGAGAGAAACAATAGAAGCTTCAAACATCGAAGGGTTTGCATTCGTTTGTCTTCCTTTTTGTTGTTTGTACATTTTATTGCTCACGTATCTGTTATTCGTTTAGTAGTCATTGCGTACTTGATTTGCATTCACTTGTGAACCTTTGCTACTAACCCCCGCCCTTGGAAAGCTGTGGGAGTCCGGAGAGAGAGGCGTACACTAAGAGTTAACATTGTAATGTGTGATTCTAAGATAGGTCAAATACTTGTATAAATAGGTGCTCAATCTATTGAGAATAGTTGTTGTTCAATGAAGATTGTAGCCACGGAGAGCATCTAGAGACCAGACAAGAGAATTCATGCAGAAGGACAGAAAAGAATCAAATCAGTTTCAAGAACAAGAACACAGGCTACTGACGAGTAAAGAAAGGTATTAATCATTCACTTAAGGTGATATTATCATTATGAGAGCTTTAATGGATCTGTAATCAGAAAATGTAGATTACATATAGTCAGGTCAATTATATGTACTCATTGTAACAAGTGTAGTACACATAAGAAATCCTTTCAAGATAGATGGACTTAACAGTCCTATTGTAAATCTCTTAACCGAGTGCACACTTAAATCAGTGTTGCTAAAGCTCTTAACAGAGTAGATCTTAACCGGTCTCCACCTTAATAATCCTAACAGGGTAGATCATCAGAAGTGATCAATTGTAAACCTTTACCGGCTCCCTTCCATTCTGCAGATAGTGAAGTTTTGTGGGTGTCATCCCCACCGTAGTTTTTACTTCCTAACATGATTTTTCTACGATATCATATCTTGTGTTATGTGTTTATCATTTTCATGAATGTTTCTATGAATATTAAAAACAAATAAAGATTATGGAATAATACTACATGCATAAGAAAGAACAACAGTAATGGTCGGTAATACAGTAATGAATGATTACTAATGATGAATTGTGAATAGTGTTAAAAGTTTTAGAGGTATTGATTCATCCCTCCCCTCTCAATTTACTTCCCATTAATTCCAAAAATAAAATGCCCCTATCTATCAGCCTCATACCATTAATATTCCCATCAAATCTAATCCAATCGAATATCAATCAGACAAATCATCCAATTGATCATCTAACATCAATCGTTTATCCTATCATCCATTTACTCATCTTGAGTGCATCAAATTTCCTACCTCTAGATCTTGAGGAAGGGAAATCAATCCATTTGTTCATCTCTCTAGATATTGAGGAAGGAAAATCAATCCATTTGTTTGTCTCTCTAGATCTTGAGAGTGAATTATCAGTTTATCCAATCAATCCATCAACCTACTTATCCTACTAGATTGACATCAATACAACATCAACCAAGTGATTCTGACTGACATCACGTGATATCTGATCATCATCACCTTATCTAAAACATCAACAATGTTTTCTCAATCATAGTTGTTCTCATCATATTCTCTCATGACCGGGGCATTTTCAAAGTGATTTTATTGAGAAATGAATCTCAATTTCCCATACTCAACCAAATCATCTACCATCATCTTGATTCATTTCCCAAGGGGGCATCATATCCACATCAAAAGTTCAAATCTGGATTTTTCATCATATCTATATAAAATTTGGGGCATTAAAAATTCAAACTTATATCAGTGGGGCATTCAGCATCAAATCAAATCAGAGTTTCAAATCAGTTGTGAATCAAAGTTTCAAATCAGTTATCGATCAGGTTATCTTATCAAAATAGGGTTTCAAATCAGTTATCGACTAGGGTTTCAAATCAATCAGGTTATCAATTATCAGATCAGGTTTTATCAATCAATCAATCAGTATCAAATCAGTGATCAGGACATGCAATTTTCTTTGAATCAATGCGCTTCGCATATCAATTCAAAGAGGGGCATTTGTAAACACCCAAAATTGACCAGGTGTCTTAGTATCATCAAAATCTACATATCTCAGCCAAATGCTTCAAAATGGATCAAAACCAATTCAAATGGACATTTATCAATCAAAGTGGACAAAATCAAGTTAAATCAAAGGATTGATTAATAATGAAATCAAATAATCAAAAATCAGCCTAAAAGGGATCAATCAAATTATATAATTGATTTTAATCAATTAATTGTATAGTTTTAAATCAAAAATAAAATTGAACATATTCCCCTACATGGCCAATTTAATTAATTGATTGAATTAAATAAGTCCTAATATCTTTCAACATGAATTTGAGCAACCAATGAGAATTGAGAACACAAAAGCACATGGATCACTCCTAACTTTGAATCTCAATCACTCATTTTCAGAATTGAATCTCAATCACTCAAATTTGTCCCTTTGTCACAACCTTTGAGACAAACATTCAAATTGTCCCCCCGTATGAAACCATCTCAAAGCCTTTTACCTAACCAAGGCTTAATCATGGTCAATTCACTCTACCCCCTACCCTTGGGATTTTACTATAAATACAAGCATTTTTCAAGCATAATGAATCCTAGAAAATTTGAATGCAAAGCATCCTCATTATAGGAAATTTCATAGCATCTTGAGCAATAGTGAGAGCATTTTTATAGCAAATTGAGATATCATATCATTTTATGAGAAAATTTGAGTTCATCTTTGTATCAAATTGAGAGAATTGAGAGCTAGATTAAGCATTTTATCATATTTTTCTCATTCTAGGATGGTCACTAGTAGAGATTAAGGCTGAGAGCTCTACTTGCAAAGCTTAGTTAGAGAACCATGATATGTTATGGATGTTAAATAAAATTCTTTAGATTAATTTGCTTATTTCTTTTCATAGAATTGTAGTTAATTGTCCTAATTTCATGAAGGTGTATTAATTCACACACACACCCATCCTTTGTTTGACTTGGATAGTGATAGAGATGTACCTGAGGAAGAGTACAACAAGCTTAGACAAAGTATAAATTTTAAAAGGAAATTGGAAATAATCATTGGTGAAGACAAGGAGAAGTACTTCCTCCATCTAGCATCTCTTGGAGTTAAACTCCCTAGAGATTATGATGTTGAGAGACTAAAAGATAAATAGGTACCAACACCTATTTCTATTCTCACCAAAAAATTGACCTTAATGCAAGCTGAACTTGCAACACTCAAGCAAGAAAAGGTCAAACCAACAAAAAAATACTCTTTGGACCATATATTTCCATTCCCTTTTGACAAGAGTATCAACATGGTTCCATTTACTCCCAACATGGCAAGACCCAAATATGAAAAGTACATGGAAGAAACTGAACCACATGACCATGTGAGAGAGTTTTGTGCTCTAAGAATTGAGTACATGAATGAACCTACCTATTTAATGAGGCTATTTCTGGGAATTTTAGGCGGAAATGCTATGGAGTGGTTCTCCAAACTCACACCAAGTGTGAAGTCTTGTGAGGATTTAATTCAATGTTTTGTCCAACATTACTCCTACAATATACAACATAACATAACCATGATGGACCTATGTAACACAAAGCAATGAACCAGTGAATCCTTTACACACTTTTTATAAAGGTGGAGGAAAATCTTTGCTAGGTACTCAAGAGCAATACCTGAATCATAAAAGATGGAAATCTTTATTAACAACTTGGTACCCAAAATGAACTATGCATTGCGAATGCAAGATTCACCAAGCTTTGATAGGATGATCAAAAATGCCATCTATGTTGAAGATGTCATGATTAAGAAAGGATAAATCACACTCCAAAGTGATAACAAATCTACCAACTACAACAACAAGCCTAAATGGTGGAAATAAACCAAGAACATTGTTAATGATAGAGTGGTAGATACATCCAATGTTAATCGTAAACTAGTAGTGTTCAATCTAATGAACAACATACAAGCGAACAAAGAAGCCAAGGTAACAACCACAATACCAAGAGCAAACAATGAGGATAATAAGAGAAAACCATGGACTAGACCTCAAATAACATTTACTCCATTGGGAGAACCTCTTGAGATAGTTTTAAGACACTCTTGGATGATAAAGTCCTCACAATTCCCGATTCAAAACCTTGGGAACCATAAGTCAAACCAAGATGGTGGGATGACAATTCTTATTGTGTCTTTCATAAAAATAAGGGACATAAGACTAATAACTTTGTTAAGCTTAAACATGATATACAAGACCTTATTGAAGGAGGAAAAATCAAAGTGGAAGGACATACCACTATCAAAGATCATATGACATTTAACAAACCACTCCCTAACTACGAAAAAGGGGAAGCTTCTAAAGGAAAAGGAAACGAAGTAAATTACACCTACTCCAATAACGAAAATGTGATCAACATGTTGGACATTAAAAGTGAATCAATCAATGTGATCACTATTAAAGGTGCTAAAGATACATCCACACAATCAAACACAATGAATCAAAGCCAAGTACAAGTCATGATCAAAGGAGCACAATCCTCATCCCAACAAGCGACATCTTCCAAAGTACCAATTGTCACAATTCCCAAACCAGCTACAGCAAGACAAATAGTTACAATCCCATCTGCAAAGTATAACTTGGTAGATCAATTACAAAGAACCTCAGCTCAAATTTCTATATTTGAGCTAATAAAGATATCTTTAGTGCATAGGGAAGTTCTTGAACAAGCCCTACATTCTGCAAATTTTCCAAAATAAATTGACGTAGATAAGTTCCAGGCAATGGTTAATCATATCTCAGCTCCACATTACCTATCTTTTTTGGAAGAAGATGACAAATCATTGACTCATCTACATAACCAACCTCTACACATTGAAGTCTTGATTCACAAATCCCGTGTCAGACATGTATTGATAGATGGAGGCGCAGGGTTGAACATTTCCACTCTCAATCTAATAAAGAAGTTGGGACTTTCAGAACAAACCATTGACTCAAGGAGTAAGATAACTATCAAATCTTATGATGAAGAAGAAAGATAATCCAAAGGACTCATTGTTCTACCAATCAGAATAGGACCAATTGAATGAATGCAATCTATCAAGTTCTTGATCTACCATTGGCCTATAAAATTTTACTAGGGATACCTTGGATACATGAAATGCAAGCAGTACCATCTACTTACCACCAATAGATCAAATTCCCACATCATGGGGTGGAAGTAACAATTCATACAGATACAAGCTATACTTGCAACAATGTCAAAGAAGATAGTATGGTTCCTCATAATAAGGAAGTCCCAAAAAAATCTATACCTAAAATGTCTAAAGACATGGTGATGAGAAGCTTTGGAAAGACACTAAAACTTGAAGAAACCGGTATGGGAGAATACAAGCTAGACATGACTCCATCATTAACAGAAATTCCTGTGTCTCCAAGATCTTATGGGAAACCTTCCTCATCTTTCACACCTATAGCATAAAAGAACAAGACATTCATAAAGCAACTAGTATGGTTAGAGCCTCTACTTCTCAAGAGGATGAAAAAGAAGATAAAGCAGTATTGGCTTGGCTCTACAAAGGAGAAACAAAAGAGAATGAGGTAAAACATGTGGAGATATCCCCAGAAAACTATGGTAAATGATATGACCTTCTCAAACAAATGGGATATAAAGGGAATGAAATTTAGGAGATAAAGGAAAGGGACTTGTTGAACCTATACACGTGGAATTCAAAAACACCAAAGACAAAACAACTTTAGGTTTCAATAACAATTCTGAAAACCCTATTTCAAGAGATGGTTCAATCTTTGATGAAGGAAGTGATGATGATGAAGAAGAAATAACATTGGAAACATGGATCTATGAGAGATAATTACATATTGGTACAAAGTATCCTTAATATCAAGGAGAAAGATATGTACCTACTTTTGTACCACAACAAGAAACTCATGTTCCTTTATTTCCACAAACTGCTATCTAAGAAGTAGAGGAAACAACATAAGACTATCTAGAAGTTCCACTGATAGAAGAAACTCTTGAAGAAATACCCCAACAAAAAGATTTAAATCCTAACTGGGGGTAGTTGGTCAAAATTTCACATGTCCTAGACTTACCTCACTTTGATCTACAAGTGGCTAATAGGGTACATTAGGTAACTATTGTTGAGTTTTTAAACAAATATGATGATGAAATAACAGACTCACATGATTATGAATGGGATAACCTGTCTAATTCTACTATGGACATTGAGGTAGATTTAATTCACAAATTTACATCTCTATTGGAGAGAGTAAAGAGTTCTAACACTTCCCCTAACACTATTGTTGTTCCAGAATCAGATGAGATACCACTACCTAGAATTTTTTATGGAGATACTAGTGACTTACTAGGTCTAGAGGACATTAAAAGAATACAAGCTATGAGTTCCAATTTGATGAGAGAAGAAGAAGAAATCCCAACTAATGAGTCACTATAGTTAGGTTCGCATATTAATAATGATGACCCTATTAATGACAATTCGACTCTTGATGATCTAAATGTTGTAGAAGATAACTTAACAGAACATGTCTTGTCAGTTAATAGTTTTGACGCAGACGCAATGTTGTTCTTATCAAACTCTGAATCATTATCCTTGATAAACCCTGACTTAATTGATTGAACTAATTTAGATCCTAATCCTATCATGAACTTTCCTAATGACTACACTTTGGCTTGTTGCCTAAATGCTTGTGAACCGTATCCTTCTTCCACCAATGCAAGGAGCATGAACATGACAGAGGAGGATATCAAGTTTCTTAGTCACAAATTGAAAATTAAAAATAAGAAAAGAACTGATGGTGAAAACCACGTTGTGCCAGTATCAGATTCTAAAAAAAGTAAAAATAAAAGACGTATCTGATGGTGAAAACCTCCTAGAGGCGCCAAAAGATGAGATTCTTGATATCCTCCCTGAGCACTTTCAATAAAGATCTTCAGTTTTGATAGAACCTACACAACCAGTTAACTTGGGAACAATAGAAGCTCCTCAATTTGTTCACTTATCCCAATCCTTATCAAAAGAGGAAAAGATACAATTCACTAAGTTCCTAAAAGAAAAAAAGATCAACTTTGCATGGTCTTACACTGATATGCCTGGACTTGATCCTGAATTAATAATGCATCATTTATCCATAGCTCTTGGGATCAAACCCGTGAAAAAAATTAAGAAAGATGCATCCTCATGTTGCATTACTAGTGAAAGCAGAGCTAGAAAAACTATTGAAAGTTGGATTCATAAGAGTCATAGCTTATGCAGGATGGATTTCTAATGTGGTATCAATATCTAAAATAGATAAATCTATTAGGATTTGCACAAACTTTAGGGACTTAAACAAAGCATGTCCTAAAGATGATTTTCCACTATCGAACATTGACATGATTATAGATCTAACAACAGGCTATCAAATGTACTCACTCATGGATGGATTCGCAGGCTATAACTAGATTAAGATTGCTCTTGAGCACCAAGAGAAGACAACATTCACATGCACATGGGGAAAATTTTGCTGGAACATCATGCCATTTGGATTAAAGAATGTTGGTGCTACATACCAAAGAGCTATGAAAACCATCTTCCATGATATGATACACAAAAACATGGAGGACTATGTGGATGATACCTTAGAAAAGTAAAAAAATAAGGACTACTCATATTAAAGACCTAAGAAAGATACTAGATTGCATGGAATGATTTCAACTCAAACTTAATCCAAAGAAATGTGCCTTTGGATTCTAATCAGGGAAGCTACTAGGGTTTATTGTATCAACAAAAGGAATTGTGGTAGACCCTGAAAAAGTAAAAGCTATGCTGGAAATGTCACCTCCATGCAATATTAGTCAAATGAGGATGCTGCAAGGAAGACTCCAATCCATCAAGATATGTATGTCACAACTAGCAGATAGAGCACAACCTTTTACTAAACTATTGCATAAAGGTGTTACCTTCAAATGAGATGAGCATTGTGAAAACAACTTCAAAGAATTAAAGGATTACTTGGCTACTCCTCCCATTCTCATGGCACCTATTCATGGAAAGCCATTACAAATATATATCTCAGCTACAGCTACATCATTGGGAGTATTACTGGCACAAGAGGATGAGCATAAAAAGGAAAGACCAATCTACTATATCAACATGACCTTGGTATCTTATGAACTCAATTATAGTATAATTGAAAAAGATTTCTTATTATTTGTCTTTGCATCACAAAAATTGAGACACTAGATACTATCCCATATAGTAAAACTTATTGGAAAGATAAATCCTCTCAAATGTCTCTTAAGAAAAATAGCATTAACAGGACGACTAGCAAAGTGGGTCCTAATTCTAAGAAAATTTTATGTTGAGTATGTAGATAGAAGGGATATTAAAGGACAAGTCCTAGTAGATCAATTAGTTGATTCACCCTTGCAAGATGATGCACCTTTGATAATTGAATTTTCTTATGAAATAATTATGCATTTAATTGAACATCCATGGAAGATGTATTTTGATGGCTCTTTCACGCAACAAGGATCTAGAGCAGGAGTACTATTCATCACTCCTCAAGGCTACAACATACCCAAAGCATACAAACTAATGTTTCCTGATGACATGGAACTGATTGAATGTCTGAAGATGTTAAGTTGATCACTGAAATGCAGAAAGATAATGCAAGACATTAAGTCAGTTAATGGATTGTATTGACATTGATGTCAACTTGATATAATCTAAACGGTTATAATCAAAGTGTCAAAGACTTTAGATAATTAGAGAGATAAATATTATGCTTTTAATAATGCATAAAAGATGAGCATTCACTGTGTGACTTCAAACACCAACAACTAGTGGAACCCGACGGATAGAGATCACTGAAAGTCAAGTCACAGTGATGCCCAAGCAAGAGCACCGATGAGCATTACTGACGAGCAGAATCATAAGAATAACCGATGGCTAGAATAATAGTGTAAACCAATGGAGAAGCCCGAGGAGAACTGGACTTTTGACCAAAGCTATCAAAGAGTTAAAACACCGAAATTAACTTGAGTTTAGAAATGAAAAAAATATCTAGCTAGTAGAGCTAAATATGGACTTAACTGGTAGTTATCATTGTTTTCATCGAAAAGATAAAGCCAGAGAGAAGTAAAGGATTTAAATTTGTTTTGTCCAGTTGGCAAGAAGATCTCTACAAGATAAAATAAGAGTTTTTCTTTAAATCTAATTGGCTAAGATTGCGGATCACGCCAAGATCAAGAAAATCAAGAACCTGTTGAGCGTTGTTTTGACACAAGCCAACTTGCTAGGATCTTGAAATTCAATTTCCTCTCTTGAAAGAACAACAGAGTTATTCCCAAGGTTCTCTGGGGTCGGGTCACAACCTACTTGGATACTCAGTCAAAGATAAATGTGATTGTTCATGAGGAGGCCTTTACTGGTACGTTCAAGACAACAAACTATAAAATAATGTTAGTTTCTTTTTGGGTATTTTCCATTCTAACAAGTATGGGTATGGTAATAACATGCAACTTTGTATTTTTAAGATAGTGATTTTTAGAATTTCAAGACAGAATTTAAAGAGATGAGGGTAACAAGAAATGCAGCAAATTGTAAAGAGAAGTAAAATCCTAAGGACATAAACCACTGTAAACCCTTCCTTGTGAATTGGATGCTGGAGGAATTTGGAATAACCCATGAAGCATAAATCAGACCATGTCACGATTCACTACTCCACAGATGCAAGCGTTTGGAGAAAAGATATGTTTTTACTCATACGAGATATTCAAAATCTATCAAATCACAGAGCCACCAAGACGTGCACACCCACGAGATGGATTTATCATTAAGCCCAAAGATAACATCCTCCACACATTCATCATAGCAAGTTATATATGCAACATCAAACTCCAACTAACGGTAGCACGAATTCAAAACACAACAACACAAAGGGCTCTCTGAAAATAAAGAATAATGCAAGCATGCATTCAATAAATTTGCATAGATAGTAGTAATTCACACACCACGAATGAAGCACCCAATGAAAATCTTTATTGTATTAAGAAGTCAGCCCTTTACATTGCTTTTTTATTACAATATATAGATTTTTGATCTACAACTCTGATTTTAAGAGTTAGGGCATCAGAGAGTCTAAACTAGAGAACAAAAGTTAAACTAGAACTTTGCTAAAGGGAAACTACTGATAACCAATACTATATAACTTGCATGGATTATTAAACCCATTTACAATCCATTTGCTCATGCAAAGAGGGAAAAATCCACCAAAGAAGAGGAAGGAAAAGAAGGTAAATTATTTCTATGAACTTGGAGTCTTCTTCTTGATTCTGGTGGTTCTTCTTTGATTCTTCATCTGAGGCTATTACTGGTGGTGGGAACTGATAGGAGACCCTTATTACCTCTAAAATGAACTCAATTTATCCATTCATCTGATCTGGAGTCCAACTAGTGTTGATAAAAGTGACCTCACTAGAAGCACCCAGTTTTTTGGACCCTGACCTCTACCCCGAAACTATAATGCCTTTAAAATTTCTTGAGTGTTTTTCGACATTCAAAATCTAGAAGTCCCAAAATTTGGAATTGTCACAGGCTGAAAGGCCAAAATAAACTTGAAGAGCCTGAAATGGCTGAAATCTTTGAAGGTTGAAAGGCCGAAAAAATGTTTCTTGCTTCGGGGCCAAAATGTCAGAGGCTGAAAGGCTCTGCCTTGGTAGAAATTCAGCTAAGTGTGGAAATCTTTTCTTGTGCACCTGTTAGCTGGACCTTGAAGCTTTATCCAAGAAAGACCTTTGGGTGAATTTTCTGGAGCCTCTATACTATCTCCTAAACTTCTTCAAAATTTATCTCCTTTCTCTTTATCTTAGCGACCCTTCATTCTTGTTTCTTTCTGAAGGTAGTTGATTCAGAAGAGAAGAACGTGATCTCTTCTTCATGTTGGGACATCCTTTGTATTTCCTCTTTTAGGTAAAAAATTTCTATAGGGCCTCTTTGGTGCTAACTCTTACCAAAACATCCTTGAACTATTGAACCACCTCTTTCGATGGGCGTAGCGCCTGTCTATCTTTATCCCGATATACCTCGAGGCCGACCCCTATGAAGAACACATCTATATCTTCAATCCATTTTATTATTTCCTTTTTTTGTCAGCTATAAGGGCCTAGTGTTTCTTGTAAACATTAATTATTTTGGTCATCTGTTCAGTCCATGCCTTAAATTTGTCCAGTTCTTCGCCTTCATAGACCTTCACCAGGATTTGGAAACATTGCTCTTGGATTATCTCCAAATCCTGGAGGGCAACTTGCCACTTAATTATTTCTGAATCTATACCCCCATCATTTTCCACCAAGTCAATTAGTGAATTGGCCTAGACCAATATAGTCCGATATGGCCTGAATATCGATGGGATAGCCTTCTCTCCAGATTTTTCAAAGTTATTTTTCCAATTAGCACTTGCCTAGATGAAGGAGTCACACCTGCCAGCAAATCTGGTGTAGCCTTTTTATTTAACATGGCTTGTAATGAAGCCTCTAAACAATTTGGATCAATAGGACCCACCATCTTTTGAATGAATCCTTTTAATGCTTCATTTTGGTCTGTTAAGGTTTTTATGGTTTCTTCATCTTTATTCATGAACCCTAAAGCATGCTTGAGCCCTAGAGCTGCTAGTGTCTTGCTCCCTTCTCTGGTAGGTTCACCCAAATCCACCTCTCTGAATGTATAATCTTCCATTGTGCTAGGTGTTTGAGAAGTGCTTGAGGGTGGGAAAGCTATCTGGGCTTTCCAATGACCCCTAGTGTCTTGAGTCACATATGACATGGTTCTTGCTGGTACACCAATTTCTTCCTAGTGGAAGGCTTGCTTTACAGATGTCAAATTTGTATCCTCTCCATCCAATTCATTAGTGTAAGTTCTCTTCCTGGGTTGTATCTCCTTGGTAAACCAAGTAGATTTTCCAGATGTAGTTACACGTTCATATGGTGCAACCTGGAGGATCGAAGTTAAGCATTGTACTTCTGGAGTTATTTCTCTCTCTGATTCCTTCTCCTGTCCCCTTTCCTGTTCGCTCCCTCCTTCCTTCATTCTTTCCCCTTCTATATCCACCTCCATTTCTCCTTCTTCCTTCTCCCCCTCTACCTTGCCTTGTTCAGTTACCACCTTTCCCCCTTCTTTATCCGGGGCCTCTTCGGCAGAAGTGTCAATTAATACCTTTGACCTAAGACTGGTCATGGCCTCCAACGTGGTCTGGAAAGGTGATGTATCTTTAGTACTTACTACTTCTTTGGAAACTTGGGTGGCACATGTTGAAGGGATTGATGTTGGTGAGTAGATGTTGATATGGCTAGAGTGGGAGATGGGAGAATGGTAGTAGAGTAGGGCGGATTTGGCGTAGAAGTAGGTGTTGGGGTTGGAATTAGTGGTGGTGGAGTAGGAATTGGAGGTGGTAGAGAAGATGGTCGAGTAGGGACATGAGATGGTGGAGTGGAAATAGGTACTTTCCCTACTATATGATTTGTATTAGTGACTCCGACTATCCCGCTATCCTGAACCTCAGGCTCTTGAATGGAGCTAGAGCTCACTTGTGTAGCAAGGACATTCACTGAAGGATTGGTGAATTGGACCAGTGGTTGAGTGAGGATTACCTGGGGCTGAATTAGGGATGGTGCTCCAGTGTCTACATCCTAGTCATGATCTGAATAGCCTTCAATTCCTTCAAAATCAGAAAGCATAAACTCATCTAATCCTAAGGCATCCAAAGGATTATCCTATTCTTTGGGATCTTCTTTATGTTTCTTGGTAACTTCCTTTTCTCTCTTTTTTTGCAATCTCATCCTTTAGACTAGAGGCTCATCTTCTTCTACTTCCTCAGACTCTTCTTGTATCATTTCTAACCCTGGAGATTTAGAACTCTTCTTCCTCTTATATGTTTTCTCTCTCTTCTCAGCGGTGGGGGGAGATTGGCCAGAGATAGATGGGCCTTCACCTGATAGGGGTTGTGATGACCCTGCTCAAGGGTTAATCTGGCCTGTCATCATGGTTTTCTTGGGCCTGGGATTAGAGCCATATTCAACTGGTCGTTCATGACCATACATGGTTCTTGGCTTCTGAGGGGGAGCTTTCTTGTACTTAGGAACCGTGGACTTCTCCCCTCGCTATTTTTCTACTTTCCTTGCAGGCTCCATCAATGTTTTTACTGGGATTGGACTCATTTTGTGTGACTTCTTGAGCCAAGTTATTGTGGTCTTTATCACATGTCTCGTCTGAAAGTCCATGTCATCATTCTCATCCTTATCCACCTTTGCGTTCATGATTGGCCAGTCATATACCTTATCTTTTGTGTAAATGTCCTCCAAGACCTCGTCTGAATCACATTCCCAAACCTTTGAGGAAATAGGGACCTTTAATACCTCTTTGGCCAGAGTGAGGTTCATTCTGAAATAATCCCAGATCCTGACCTCATGATCATCTATGTAGTTTATCCAGTGATCCTCCAAGTGTGGCTCATGTATGTAGAATTTGCCAATAATGTGGCTGTAAGTACCTATAGGGTCAAAACGGGCTCGCACTATTTTATAGAACTGCAAGGGACAATCATCCCATTCAAAAGCCAAGGGTTTTCAAACTTTCATGTCTTGCAATGTGTATGGTCCCAAAGAGATAGGAAAGTCCCAACAGTGCTTCTTTTTATGTTTTATATGTTTGTACGCATCTGTGAGCTGTCTAGCCATCTCTAGTATAATTATCTAGTTGGATGGGTACCTGAGTAGCTTCTTTGGTTGCAAGGTTGACCCAGCTATCTGAATGTATGTGAAAGTCCTGAATTGGAAAAAATAGGCCCCAATGGCCCTTATTTTAGTAGCACCCTCCTCTGACATCCTCTTATAAAAGTCACCTTCAATGGATCGGATGACTGTGAATATGAATGCATCATTAACTATCCTGTAGTTAGGGGAATCCTCTGGCATGTGCATCATCTTTATCATCTATGGGTATACTATGTGGGGCCATGCATTTGGGTCATTTAGATTCCCCTTCTTGGCAAGGCCTGGATAATCTGCCCATGCCGCTAGTAAGTAAACCATGTAGGTGCTCATGTAGAACTTAGGATTATGCTTTACTGTTGTCAATTGCTCATCTAAATTGTAACTAATAATAGTGCCCCAGTCGAATCTTGCCTTTCATTCTTAGATCCTCTCTATCAACATGATCATCCAGTGCTCAAGTTGAGTAGATTGTGGTAACCCATACACCTAGCTTATCAATGTGATGGCTACTTGAATGTCATCTTTCATATAGCCTCTTCGGAGTTCTATCTTGTCCAACTTGTTCTTCGAAAGAGGCTGCTTGAGGTACTTATTATTCATCATCTCATTTAAAGCATGTTCTCTATTTCTAAACCACTTGGTCCCCTTCCCAATATGGAAGTCATAGAACTTGTCTATGCCCTTGTGAAGGTGGAAAATGTCTTCAATGATATCTAGCCTTATATCCAGTACTACCTGACCCTCTATGTTTACAACCACCCTTTTATCTGAGTCATAGTGGTGAGCCAGGGTGACTATTAGCTCTGAGGATGAGATAGCTACTGGGTGTGCGGCTATGTTCACCAACCCACTTAGGACCAGTGTGGTGCAGTTGTCAGATCTATTTGATGGCTGAGAACACTGAGTCAGGAACTCATTCCAGTCTACATTGTCGATGTTGGTATCTGTTATCTTTCTATGCTTATTCCCCACCTTAGAAATCAGGATATTCCCTTTATATTGATACTTCATCGAAGATGTTATCTTGGGTTCAGTCATTCCTGAAAATAAAACAAGTAATCAGTAGCTTATTGAAAAGAAAAAAAAAAGAACAATTCAAGCTAGGAAAGCAAAACATCTAAGTGCAAATTTCTGCACTTTCAGCCTGTGAAAGAAAATTTATGTTTTGAAATAAGGTCCGTCAAACTTTTCGGGACCCAAAAGTGCGAAGTTCTTGTTTGCAGATGCCAAATGTCCAAAACTGTTGAGGAACCCCGAAAGGCCGAACACTATGATGCAGGAAGGCTTTCGGCCTTTTCAGACCTTTCAGTCTTTCAGCCCTTTCGGAGGTCTGAAAGACCAACAAGTCTGAAATGACACTTAGGCTGAATGTTTTTTTGGAGATCCATTTTTGGCCTTTCATAGGTTGAAAAACTATGACAAGGGTTGTGACTGACGAAACAAGTGCAAAAAGAAACCTAAACACTAGGACAAAGGGAGACTAGAAAAAACCCTAGGCCCGACAGGGAGGGACATCCCTGTCGAAACAAAAGGCACAAAGGCCCGACGACACCAAGAAACAAGGTGCCCTAGGCTAGACAGGCACTAAGGGTAGAAATAAACCCTAGACTGACCCAAAAGCACAAAACCAATGCGGGCGAGAAGAACCTACCTCAAAAAGACCAAGAGTAGGAGGACAACCAAACAGTTCGAGAGCGCAAGCAATTGACGAGAGGAGAAGACAAAATCGCAAGCGGCAAAAAAATGACAAGTGATTAAAATTATGAAGGCCTCCGCTATTTATAACCCACGGGCTGACATCAGTCATTTTAGGAATTTTGGACTCCGAAAGGCCGACAATTTCTGAGAGAGAGCCTTCAGCCTCTCAGTGTTTTCGGGGGCCAAAAACACTGAAAGGGCCAGATTTTTAGATTTTTGGCCATATCAATATTTTGGAGTACCTAAGTAATTTGAAAGGCCAAAATGGCCAAAAGGCCAAAAAAGGGGGCTCTCTTCTCTTCTTTGACTTGTTTTAAGTAACTTTCTTCGAGGGCTGACTGGATTTCACACAAGGGGCAGACACGACCCAAAGCAAAATACAAAAAGGGGGTCCCCATGGTCAGAGGACCAAAAAAATGGGGTGTGTTGTGGACCCACAAAAAATAGCCCTGACAAAAGGAGGAATGACCAAGACATTTCTTTATCAACAATACTCTTCCAGAAAGTAGCTTTGTAGTAGAATAGAACCAAGAGGCGGTGGAGTCGATAATTCTTCAATGACCTCCAATCTGAGGCTCTTCCGCTGGTTTCCATGTGTGTGTTCATGTGTGTTTATTTCTTGACCCTTGGTTACAATAACCAAGATGCTTGCCAGCTATTCCCAACCTTCACCAAATAGACCAGGGCTTCCCGAAAAGAGCTTTGTTGCCAGTCAGGTGTTTATAGCCCTTACAAAGTTTTCCCCGAGTTCCAAGTATAACCTTGCTCTACTGTTGGTTGGGCATTCATAGCCCTGGTAGAGGTTGTCATAATCACCTAAGTCCATTCTTCCTGCTACACTATAGATTTCTTTCTTGAGAGCTCCATCTTTTGGACAATCATTTTACCTCTTCTGCTTGCTTGGATATGTATCAAGCCTTGGATTTTAGTGTGTTTCCATGCCTCTAGGTCTATAACCATTTATATATATATATATATATTCGAGCAATCATTAGGTTGTGTTGCCCAATTTTTACACTCGTGACCTCTTTGGGACACTTTTCTTTTGAGTGTTTTCTTTCCTTTTTGGGCTCTCCTTTGTTTCTCTATTGCCTCCACATTAAGTTCAGACTTGGGTTTTGGAATTGGTGGGTACTTGAACCTATGCACTTAGGCTGGCTATAACTAGCAAACATCCTAGAAACTAATGCCCTTGGGTGTTGTATCTCAATGTGTCTTGTGATGAGGTTAACCAAACTCTGAACTCCTTCTTGTTTGTCAATGATAATTATCACTACTTTGTCTTTTAGGAAGGTTCTTCCACGCTGCACGTATCCTTGGAGAAATTTGACTAAGAAATACCTATGCTTCTTTTGTAGATCACCTTGGACTGGATCCAAAATAAACTGACCCAAAGCAACAAAATGAGCCCCTGACAAAAGAAAAGAACAAGCATAAACAAAAGGAAAGACTGACGACGAGGATGACAAAGAAAGAAGAAAAAAGAAAAAAGAAAAGAAAATGCAAAAGTAACTATGGTACAGGGGAAAAAAGATGGTCCCGCTCAGGATCCAAAGTAATGTTTGAGGAATTTCCCATTGACGGGCAATGGGGTCAACTCTTCGTTCAATGTGCTTATCCTAAAAGTGTTCTCCCCCAAGATCTTTGATATTTGGTAAGGGCCTGTCCATAGTCTTTGGAACTCAGTGTGGCTGCCTGGATTTTCTTTCTCCTTATCCCACATGAGGACAAGGTCAGAGATCATGAAGGCCTTGATGGTGGCTCTCTTGTCAAACCACCTTTTGACTATAGCCTGATGCTTTGATACATGTTCAGGGCCAAAGTTCATCTCTCCTCTAGGTTCAGGAGATTCATGAGTCTGATCTATACCCGATCTTCCTCCCCTACATATTGGTCCATGAATCTCAGAATTGGGATCTTTAGGTTCATAGGAAAGACTAGTTGAAATCCATAGACTAGTTGATATGGAGATGTCCCCAGGGTGTTCTTGATCCTCACGCGATTAGTTCATAAAGCATATTTTAGTTGAGTGTGCCAGTCCCTGGGGTTGTCATCTAGGAGGTGTTTAATCACTATTTTTATATTTTTTTTTGTAGACTCTGCTACGTCGTTGCCTTGCAGATAGTAATTTGAAGAGAATTTGAGGATTACCTAGTTTTTGAAGGACCATTGTGTGAGCGAGGCCAAGGAGAAAGAGGCAGCATTGTCACATACCAGATAGAATGACATCCTAAACCTAGTTATGATGCACTCTTCTATGAATTTAGTCATGACCTTTGTAGTACAATTCTTTAGTGCTTGCGCTTATGTCTAGCGTGCGCAATAGTCGGTGGCTGTCAAGATAAACTTATGCCCTGCAGATGAAGGGGGATAATCACTCCAACAAAATCTAAACCCCATTGGGAAAATGGGTGTACCTCGTAGACTGGTTGTAGGGGCATTGCTGGGTTTCTCTCTCAAGTTATGCTAGTTTGGAAAATGTGGCATGATCTCATGTGCTCACTAGTATCTTTCAATATTGTTGGCCAAAAGTATCCTGCTCTCAGGATTTGGTGAGCAGTGGCCTCCACCGCTCCATGTCCCGTTCCATATTTGTCATGAAAGTCCACCAGGATTTGTTTCACCTCCATTCTATCCAAGCATCTTAAGTACAAACCCTCATAATTATGTTTGTATAGTTGTCCACCTTTTAGCATGTAAGAGCTGCTTTTGATCTTTAGAGCTCTTCTCTGGGAACCATTCATTACTTCAAGGCAGCGGTTCTATAACAAATAGTACACTATGTCTTGGTACCATATATCAGTGATAACACCTTGATCAGTGTATGTCTTGCAGACTAGACCTTCTTAAAACTCAGAGATCAGCTTCATTAGGCCTTGGCCTCTTACCAATTTCATCAGTTGGATCTCTAGGTTAAACTCTTGGAGGATTTCCATCCATTTTCCTCTCTATTCTCCTAGCTCATTCTGCATTAGGAGGGACTTAACTGCTGTGTCTGGGACTATCCCAATGACTTTACTCCTTAAGATATAATGCCTAAATTTCTTTACCACCTTAACGAGAGCAAACACCTGCTTATCTAGGTTTGGGTATCTGAGCTCAGCATCTTTGAAGGGGAAACTCATAAAGGCGATGGGCCTTTCGTCCTTGCTATTCTTCTTTTACGAGAGGATGCCCACACATGAGTGCTCTAACGCAAAAGAGTAAACTTTGAAAGGGATGGTGTATTTAGGACTGCTTAGGACTGGTGTCATGGCAATGGCATTCTTAATCTCTTTGAAAGACTTCTTGGCTAGGAGAGTCCATTCAATCTTGGTGTCTTTCTTGAGCATGTCGGTCAATGGTTTTACTATTTCTGTGAAGCCATTGATGAATTTTCTGACGAAGTTGATCTTCCCAAAGAAAGATTTTAGTTCCTTGCAGCTATGGGCCGGTGTCAACTTTAGGATTGCCTCCACCCTTTCAGGGTTAATGGATATCCCCTTTTTGGAAAATATATGTCCCAAGAGCTTCCCTTCTATTACCCCAAACACATATTTCTTAGGATTGAGGGAGACCCCAAATTCTCTACACCTTTGAAGGCATTTCCTGAGGTCATTTATGTGGCCAGTTCTTAGTTTTGAGTAGACTGTGAGATCATCCATGTAAATGATAATGCACCTTCTGACTAATCCTTTGAAAGCTATGTCCATTGCTCGCTGAAAGGTGGCTCTAGCGTTAATCAGCCCAAAAGGCATCCGTCGGTAGGCGAAAGTCCCTCATTTAGTGGTGAATGCCATTTTTAGCCTATCCTCTTCCTATACCATCACCTAATTATATCCAGAGTAACCATCTAGGAATGACATCATTTGAGATCCATTAACCTTCTGCAGCACTTTGTCTAGACATGGGAGCGGATAATTATCCTTTTGTGAGGACTTGTTGAGGTTTCGGAAGTCTACGCATAGCCTGATTTCTCTAGTCTTCTTCCTCATAGGTACTAGGTTTGCAACCCATGTAGAATGTTGAATCAGGAAGATGATCCTAGCATTGAGTAGCTTTTGGACTTCCTTTTGGATTAAGGGCTCCATAGTGGGATTCACGGGTCTTTGTCATTGTCTAAAGGGCTTAGAATCCGGCTTCAAAGGGATGTTGTGCACTATGACTGAGGTGTCATATGTCTTTAATTCTTCATAACTCCATGCTATGACATCTTGATATTCAGTGAGAAGCTGGATCATTTTCTCTTTTTCTTCTTTCGTTCCCACCTTTTCGATGTGGACTTCTCTTGGTTCCTCTTTCGTGCCTAGGTTATAGGTGTCACATTCTTTACCATCAAGTGTTACGTCGGGGCATCTTCTTATAGCAGTCTTGTCGCTATCAAAAATCCTCTCTAGCTCTACCATTCCCTTGGGTATGGCATTGATTTTTAGGTTTACAACGTCGTGATCATCAAGCTCTTCAAGTTCAGTTGTCTCCTCACCTTCCTTATCCTCGTCTATGATCTACTTTTTGAACACATCGGCGCACATGATAAACTCTAAGATATGCTGGTCATCCTGGAAAACTAGGAAGTTAGTGATATTATCCAGAATGGCCAAGGCTGAGACGAGCTCAACTGACAATTTCTTTAGTTTAAATTTTTCCATTAGATGTAGTGAACTGGCTGAGACAGCCAATGCATTAGCAATGACGTTCTTTCTTCTCGGGATGGTTTTGATGTTGAAAGCATCAAAGTCATTGATCAGATCCCATGCCCTATTTCAGTAGGTCGAGAGCCTCTTATCATTACAAGTATACTGGCTACGGATCTATTTGACAACCAATTGTGAGTCTCCTTCCACCATCAATATTTTGATTCCCTTCTCATGAGCTAGAAGAAGTCTGCATACCAGTGCTTCATATTCTGCAACATTGTTAGTACAAAGAAATTTCAATCTATAAGCAGTATAGAAAGACTTACCTCTTGGATTTATCAATTTGATTCCTGCACCTGCTCCTTGTTTGCATTTGGAACCATCAAAACACAGTTTCCATATCTGAGGCGGTTTAGTAGGGCTTAATTTGGTTGTGCTTTTCTTAGAGAAACCCTTGGTCATTGGTTTTCAGCCCCTCTCTCCATCGTTGTTGGAAGAAGTTAATTCTCCTGCATGTTGAGTATGCCTAGGTTTGGGGAGTCTGTTGTCTTCATCAGCTTTGTCTTCCAGCATTCCCCTAAAATGGGGACATGCTCCCTCATCTAAGGTACTCCAGTCGCTAAGAAAATTCAGGGCAGTGCTTCTATCTTCAGAGCCCATTTCACTGTCTTAGTTTTGAGGTGAACTATTTGCAAGGACTGGGCTGTCCATATCGGGTGCGGTGTTGCTCTTGTATTTTATCCCAAGTACATCTTATTTCGTTGTTAGTGCTTCTGGCAGCTTATTTGGCTGGGCAATTTGAGCCAACACTCATGACAGGGCTTCTTGAGAATTGGGGCACATAAACTCTGAATGACTAGCCTGATGTAATCGGCAATATCAAGGTAGTAACAAAATATTAGGATCTGCATCTTGACCCAAATGCCGCAGGCTGGCTGTCGCGCTGTTGATGAAACTTTGGAAAATGTCATCACCAAGGAGACCTTAGATGGGACTGTGGTATGATTCTTCACCTTCTTGAATCTAGAACATAAAGATATCATCCATCTATTAAGTGCCCAAATCAGTTTGGGTGAACAATACTTCATTTGGGGTATTGTATTCGGTGATCATCCTTTTCAGTTTAGGTTTGGAATCTATCTTGATCTGGTTGTTCAAACCTCTCCATGGTAGCCAGAGTTGGGTGAAATCTATAGAGAGTCACCCTCTCAATCACTTGGTCCACTCTTGACTCAGTAGCATCCCATAAGTCTCAGGTATGTCTACTACATGTATATCAATGCGCTCTTGTATCCTGGGATCTGCGACTAGTTGAATGTGCACATCTTTGAGCACACCAATTACTTTGACCTTATTTTTTTCCAATTGTATGACCACCTGGTTCATTCTTTGGGGCACCATTCCCAATTTATGGCAAATTGACAAGGGCATAATGTTGCATGAAGCTCCTAAATCGATTAGGCAATTATGTAGGTTTTTTCCAAACATTCACAGGCTGAGTAAGAATGGTGGGACCTCCACTTTATCTATGAATACTCTATGGAATGCCTCGGGGGTGTTGATATTAGATGTGGGCACCCTTTTACTATTTGAAGGGCTAGGATTTGAATGATCCAAGGATCTTAAGAGGGCTTCCTTTTGAGATGGGGAACCTTGCAATAATTCGAACATGGATATGTTCGCCTTAGTTTTCTTGAGCTCATCCACTACACTGTATTTGTCATTCAACTAGGCCGCAACTTGGTAGCCAGTATATATGTACTTGTTGTACGAGGTATAGGAGCATTCGAGCCTTTTGGAGGTATGGGGTTGTTACTAGCCCGTGGATCTGGTGGAGTTGGCTATTTGCCTGGAGGTATGTCGTCGGTGAGGAGTTCCTTTCTACTCTGAAGGTTATATGAGTTTCGTTGATCATTCTAGAAGGCATGTACCTTAGAATATTCAGGCTCATTTTCTCTCAGAAAAGGGAACACGAATTCATCTTCTCCTATATAGGCTTCTGAGCCTCCTTCCTTTCCAGACTCATAGGAATTGAAGACCATAGCATTGAATTGTACCGGGGGGGCCTCTGGGTTCTAGGTGTAGTGGTCTTGGGGGTTGTTCACATATCCATTATTATCTTGATGCTTAATTGGAGCCCCAACAAAATTGGCCTCTGAAGCCTTATAAGTATTGGCATTGTCCGCTAGGATGCTGCCATTATTTGGTCTAGTGTTCCATGGACGATTTGGCCTTTGCTGTCCAAATGGTTTCTCCTGCGTGTTGTTGTTGTTGTTGTTGTATGCGTTAAAACCCCTATTTGGATTCTGAGGGTATGTATTTGGACCAGCAAACGCTCGTTGGTATCCACCCTAATTTTGGTGTGGGTTTAGCTTCATTCTGGTAACTTCGCTAGTGATTTGTGATAAAGTCTTCTTTACGGCGTCTAACTCAGAAGCCATGAGAGCACCAGGCTCATTTTGGGTTACAACCCTTTGTTCTACGAATGTTGTCTTATCAATTTAGTAGCCTAGATAAGTAATAGATGGAGACATGGTTGTACATGGTTGTGTCGATATGGGAGTTAGCATAGGTATGTGACTGGAAAAGGGTTGATTATTCACTGCAAATGGGTGCGGGATAGCAAGATTACCCATGACGGGCACAGCCGCATAGCTCCCTTCTTATAGGTCCATTTGCTGAGTGAAAGTGACGGCTTCATTGTATACCTTTTCAATTGTGTCTCTATCTGCCGGGGGAATTCTTCTTAGAAAGATCGAGGTCAACGGATCTAAAGCCTTCAAGTAAACTTGTATGACAGCCTTATCTGATATAGTGTAAGGAGCTTCCAAATTTTGGTGCATTTTGTGAAAATGATGATTAAACATAGCAATGGGATCCTTAGGATCTTTCCTCATGGTTATGAACTGGTGATGTGTCACAGTAGGATTGACATACAATTTGAACTGATTGAGGAATTTGGTTTTGAAGTCATTCCATACTGAGATAGACCCTCGTGGCAAATTCAGGTACCAGTTGTATGCAAACTCTCCCAAAGTGTATGGGAATAGATGACAAATGACATCTTGGTGGGCAATCTCCTTACGGTTGCAAATTTCCTTGAAGGCACGGATGTGTTCTTCCGCTATCCTAGATTTTCCATATATGAATCATGTACAAAAAATTTCCAAATTTTTGGGTAACTCATGGAGCTGCCCAACAAAGTTTAAAGGTGAGCTTGTGGCATTGGTGAAAAATGCCATTGGATGAATTGGTTGCAGATGTCAATTTTGCACGTTCTGATTTTGGTCAATGACTGGGGTAATAGTTGAGGCAGTGATGTATGATTGTTTTCCAAGAGGATTTTGAGGTATGGCAAGGTGATGAGAAGATTTATCTTTTGCTTTACCCTTGTTGTTGCGATCTCTTCGATGGTGAGTGAGTTCAAGAAACTCGCCTCTTTTCAGAGATGATCTAAGCACACGCTCTAATCTCTCTGGAGAGAAAGATCCAATATTATCCAGTTTTTGAGTCTTGAGGCCCTCCTTCTAGTGCCACTTCTCTTCAGCATTTTTTTGACACAAGCCAACTTGCTAGGATCTCAAAATTCGATGTCCTCTCTTGAAAGAATAACAGAGTTATTCCCAAGGTTCTCTGGGGTCGGGTCACAACCTGCTTGGTTACTCAGTCAAAGATAAATGTGATTGTTCATGAGGAGGCCTTTCCTGGTACATTCAAGACAACAAACTATAAAATACTATTAGTTTCTTTTTGGGTATTTTCCATTTTAACAAGTATGGGTATGGTAAATAACATGCAACTTTGTATTTTTAAGATAGCGATTTTCAGAATTTCAAGACAGAATTTAAAGAGATGAGGGTAACAAGAAATGTAGAAAATTGTAAAGAGAAGTAAAATCCTAAGGACATAAACCATTGTAAACCCTTCCTTGTGAATTGGATGCTAGAGGAATTTGGCATAACCCACAGAGCATAAATCAGACCACGTCATGATTCACTACTCCACAGATGCAAGCGTTCGGAGAAAAGATATGTTTTTACTCGTATGAGATATTCAAAATCTATCAAATCAAGGAGCCACCAAGACGTGCACACCCACGAGAAAAATTTATCATTAAGCCCAAAGATAGCATCGTCCACACATTCGTCACAGCAAGGTACATATGCAACAGCAAACTCCAACTAAAGGTAGCACAAATTTGAAACACAACAACACAAAAGGCTCTCTGAAAATAAAGAATAATAAAAGCATACATTCAATAAATTCGCATAGATAGCTGTAATTCACACACCACGAATGAAGCACCCAATGTAGATCTTTATTGTATTAAGAATTCGGCCCTTTACATTGCTTTTTGATTATAATATATAGAGTTTTGATCTACAACTCTGATTTTAAGAGTTAGGGCATCAGAGAGTCTAAACTAGAGAACAAAAGTTAAACTAGAACTTTGCTAAAGGGAAACTACTGCTAACTGATACTATATAACTTGCATGGATTATTAAACCCATTTACAATCCATTTGCTCATGCAAAGAGGGAAAAATCCACCAAAGAAGAGGAAGGAAAAGAAGGTAAATTATTTCTGTGAACTTGGAGTCTTCTTCTTGATTCTGGTGGTTCTTCTTGGATTCTTCATCTGAGGTTGTTATTGGTGGTGGGAACTGATAGGAGACCCTTAGTCCCTCTAAAATTAACTCAATTTATCCATTCATCTGATCTGGAGTCCAATTGGTGTTGATAAAAGTGACCTCGCTGGAAGCACCCAATTTTTTGGACCCCGACTTCTACCCGAAACTTTAATGCCTTTAAAATTTCTTGAGTGTTTCCCGACATTCAAAATCTGGAAGTCCAAAAATTTGAAATTGTTGCAGGCTGAAAGGCTGAAATAAACTTGAAGGGGCCAAAATGGCCAAAAGCTTTGAAGTGGCCAAAATCTTCGAAGGTTGAAAGGCCAAAAAAATGTTTCTTGCTTCGGGGCCGAAAGGCCAAAATGTCGGAGGCCGAAAACTCTACCTTGGTAGAAATTCAACTAAGTGTGGAAATCTTTTCTTGTACACCTGTTAGGTAGAACTTGAAGCTTTATCTAGGAAAGACCTCTGGGTGAGCTGTTCAGAGCCTCTGTACTATCTCCTAAACTTCTTCAAAATTTATCTCCTTTCTCTTTATCTTAGCAACCCTTCATTCTTGTTTCTTTCTGAAGGTAGTTAATTTAGAAGAGAAGAACATGATCTCTTCTTCGTGTTGGGACATCCTTTGTATTTCCTCTTGTAGGTAAAATAATTGTTGCAGGGCATCTTTGGTGCTAACTCTTGCCAAAACATCCTTGAACTGTTGAACCACCTCTTTCGACGAGCGTAGCACCTGTCTATCTTTATCCCGATATACCTCGAGGCTGACCCCTGTGAAGAATGCATCTATATCTTCAATCCATTTTATTATTTCCTCTTACTTGTCAGCTATAAGGGCCTAGTGTTTCTTGTAAACCTTAATTGTTTTGGTCATCTGTTCAATCCATGCCTTAAACTTGCCCAGTTCTTCGCCTTCATAGACCTTCACCAGCATTTAGAAACGTTGCTCTTGGATTATCTCCAAATCCTGGAGGGCTTCTTGCCACTTAATTATTTTTGAATGTATACCCCCATCATTTTCTACTAGGTCAATTAGTGAATTGGCCTTGACCAATAAAGTATGGTACGGCCTGAATATCAATGGGATAGCCTTCTCTCTGGATTGTTCAAAGTTATTTTTCCAATCAACACTTGCCTGGATGAAGGAAGGAGTCACACCTAACGGCAAATCTGGTGTAACCTCTTTATTTAACATGGCTTGTAATGAAGCCTCTTAACAATTTGGGTTAATAGGACCCACCATCTTTTGAATGAATCCTTTTAATGCTTCATTTTTGTTTATTAAGGTTTTGATGGTTTCTTCATCTTTATTCATGAACCCTAAAGCGTGCTTGAGCCCTAGAGCTGCTAGTGTCTTGCTCCCTTCTCTGGTAGGTTCACCCAAATCCACCTCTCTGAATGTACAATCTTCCATTGTCCCAGGTGTTTGAGAAGTGCTCGAGGGTGGGATAGCTATCTGGGCTTTCCAATGACCCCTAGTGTCTTGAGTCACATATGACATGGTTCTTGCTAGTACACCAATTTCTATCTGGTGGAAGGCTTGCTTTATAGATGTCATATTTGTATCCTCTCCATCCAATTCATTGGTGTAAGTTCTCTTCCTGAGTTGTATCTCCTTGGTAAACCAAGTAGGTTTTCCAGATGCAGTTATAGGTTCATATGGTGCAACCTGGAGGATCAAAGTTAAGCATTGTACTTCTGGAGTTATTTCTCTCTTTGATTCCTTCTCCTAGCCCCTTTCCTATTCACTCCCTCCTTCCTTCATTCTTTCCCCTTCTGTATCCACATCCATTTCTCCTTCTTCCTTCTCCCCCTCTACCTCGCCTTGTTCAGTTACCACCTTTCCCCCTTCTTTGTCCGAGGCCTCTTCAGCAGAAGTGTAAATTAATACCTTTGACCTAAGATCAGTCATGGCCTCCAGCATGGTCTGGAAAGGTCATGTATCTTTAGTACTTACTACTTCTTTGGAAACCTGGGTGGCACATGTTGAAGGGATTGATGTTGGTGGATTAGATGTTGATATGACTGGAGTGGGAGATGGGAGAATGGTAGTAGAGTAGGGAGGATTCGGCGTAGGAGTAGGTGTTGGGGTTGGAATTAGTGGTGGTGGAGTAGGAATTGGAGGTGGTAGATGTATGTGTGTATTTGGGTACCTGATGAAAACAGCACAAACACTCAATAAGTCATTGCATTAGTCCAAATGGTTAGATAAAATGTTCAAAACCACTAATATCGACCTATTGCCTTCTAACTAGAAAGAGTGTGATTAGTTGCATATCAGCCCTCAGAATATGCTAAAAATTAGTGGCATATATTATCCTAGCATGAAGGATTTAATTCAAAATTAAGCTAAAAAGATGATAAACCATGTATTCTAGCTCTAAAAGATGAAACTAAAACAATGCAAAAGCATGGAATAATGAGTAGAATGTGAATCTAGGATGAATCCAACAGCATAAAAATGTAATTCTGGTCTAATGTGAAGGCTTATTTGCTCTCAAAATAGGCTTCTATTTATAGAAAAATGGGAGAGAGAGAGAGAGAGAGAGAGAGAGAGAGAGAGAGAGAGAGAG